>JAGFNQ010003148.1:256959-274636 GCA_024364735.1 Boesenbergia rotunda | reverse complement strand
CGGCCAACAAAGAGGGTGGAGACCCTCTTTGGCCGGCCAAACCCAAGCCGAAACCTTACGAATTGAACTCATTTAATTCGTCCAATAAGTTTTCAAAAGACTTAGCCATTTTATGCTTCCGATGCGTCTCTGAAAATTCAGATTCGACTTATCTCTCTTGATCGGAAAATCTAATTTTCAACTCGTTTTAAATCCCTCGGATTACTCGTAGTGCGTGTGACTAAATAGGCTTTCGATTTATGTTGGTCGTCTATAATTAACCAATTATAGAACGTGTAGCGACCCGCCTTCTCTGCTTCAGACGGATCGTTACTTCTCTCTACTTCTCTACTTTTGATACATGACTAAAAATGCGGAAATCTTTTTTTTTTAAACTTTTAAATTCATCTAACAATCATATTCTAACTCAAGCAATCATACATATTAACATATCACACTTACCATCCCGAAAACTCGCAATTGGTACACTTGTTGCTTGCCTCGCCCAACTCAAACTGCAGGTATCAGTCGACTGATACTGCATCAGTCGACTGATAGGCCTGTGATTTGAATTACAGGTTTCGGCACTTGCTTCAAAGGTCCACCAATCATGTATTTTCGAGCCATATAATACTATGATGCCATTTCTATACTCTATGCCAGTTTTCTAAACAATTTAGCCAATCAAAATGAATCCATAAACTTGGAATTTAGACTTTTGCGGAAGAAAATAAACTATAAAAGTTATATGAACTTTAACGCTAAAGTTTGTACCAATCTTGACTTCTATACATCCATAAAACCAAATACATGCTCTATGACCTTTCTAAAGCATCATGAAATGTGAATGCAACCTTTCTAAACATATTTAAGCAATAAAACTTAATTCAAAGAGAATTTGATACTATCTTGGCACATACGTCTATTTTCTAACAAAGTATCAATATCTCCATCTACTCACATTTCTATTCATCCAATGCAAACATAAAAATATATAAGCTAAATGAAATGACATGGAATCTTTACTCTAAGCAATTGAGCATGTAAAACTATCCGAAACTTAAATGTTCGCTAAACTCCATAAAGCAAGAACTTGAAATTCAAATGAACTATAACATTGTGAATTAAATAACTAAATAGTCTTGTGCCAAAGATCTCTCCATAATCAGCCACCACACACACTCTACTCAGCACCGCCTCGTCATCTCCCTTCAGAATTGCTTGCCTTTACCTTTATCTGCAATAAGAGGAAATGCAACTAGTAAGCAAAAAGCTTAGTAAGTACTATCTAGCTCACAAAAACTCGAAATATGCAAACATGCTTCTAGATCAAACTGAACATCATATGAGATACTAATATGCTTGAAAGAAAACTAAGGACATGTATAGCTCAAAACATGCATACTCAAGCAATAATAAATCTCAATTTACTTTTCTTGGCTCAACTTGAAACTTTAGCTATTCTTTAACTTTTGAAAACTTTCTTAAATTTTCGAAACTTTGCTAAAGCATATACTTGAAAATAATAATCACTTGGATCCACTGAAGACGTAAGTACCATCTCATATGCGCGTTCCTAAAAGGTTGGGGTAGCGAGCCACCAATCCTAATAGAGCAGACCTTGGTCTACCAGGGCCAAGACCTTGGAATTGGACACCTGGATTTCTTTAACGACGCCCTTGGACGCCGGGTACTGGCCTTATAAAATAAAATAACTTTTCTTTCTTTTCTTTCTTATCTGTAAATGCCTTGGCATTTTCTGGAGCACCTTGCGTGCTAAAATCCCTAAGTCTTGACTTTTGGGGATTTCTTAAGGCCTTGGCCTTTTCTTTTCTTATCTTTATCTTCTCTTTTCTTTTCTCATAGCTTTTCTTGGTCCCTAATCTCATATAGGACACTCAATAAAATATATAAGCATATAATGAACTAAGATCACATGCAAAAACTAAAAACTAAAAGAAATATCTCTTTTAAGAACTTTTAAAGGAAATTCTCGCGGAAAAACCGCCTCTTACTGCAGGTGAGCAGTACTTACATTGATATCTTGGACTTACAACCAAGATTGACGTCTAGGACTCGAGAGAAACTTGAGATCCCGGAGAATTCTTCACGTCTACGCGTTCCTCTCGCCGCGGGGATCCCGAATATAAGATTATCTCTTGGAGAAAAGTCTTGGCCGGCCCTCTAAAGCTTGGTGTGGCGTGCGCACAAGAGAGGAGAGGGAGAGGGGTCGGCGCAACCTTGGGAGAGGGAGAGGGTTTGAGAGAAAATAAAACTTCTCTCTTTAATAACCTATTTATACTTATGGGGCGGATTGACCTAACTACAACTTAAATATATGTCTCTCCTTCCTTTTCTGTGCTTGATACCTAGCCCAGCTGGTCGCGCGCTTGTGCGGTCTCGCGATGGTCGCGGGTTTGATCTCCGGCTGCCCCTTAGTGGGTTTTCCTTTTTTTTTGGCTTTCTTTCCTTTTTTTTCTTTTTCTTTTTCCAAAAATACCAAACGGACTCGGAAAATTCCATAAAAATACTCTAAAAATTCCTAAAAATATCTAGAACATTTCTAAACCATTTCTAAATAATTCTAAGGACTTTAAAAACTAAAAATGGAAATTTTGGGGCGTTACAGAACGATCATGAGTGGCACCTAGTAGTACATCATGATCCCCAATTAATCGAAAGATCAACGGTTGTCCTCAGAAATAATTCTGAAACCCTTCAGCAGCTCTAATGAATCGTGCCTCATTCCCTTCACCATCTTATACCCACTTGGTTCAGGACACGGTCTATGTGTGTTATCCCCCACTAGGCTGACTATGTCACACCTAGCCCAAGTAATGTCTTTCTCGTCCAACGGATTCTAATTACTCTCATGTTTCTGAGAGATTCATACTCGGAACATGTGATGCTTTGGCCAGAGGCTTTGAGTAACAATCCGACGATAGGCCTTGGATATACATCTCCTCGCAAGGAGTGGTGAATCCTTTGTAGGCTGTTCAAACATCATCGGGCACTTCGGCTTATACCCAATCATCCTGGGTCCACACCTCCTTGGAGATGCTTGCTTAAGATGTCAAAGTATAAGTCTTCATGAACAAGATGACTTGAACACCGCAAGTCAAAGGAACATCGCACTTAAGCTGCAGTAAGGACTTCATTGACATATCTATATGTAGATTTCCATATGAAGTTTTACAGCTAGTCACTCCAATGAACTAGTTCCCTTAACTAGCATTCATGTTTATCTCCGGACATCCCAATGTCACCAGCCAGTGAGAATCAGCTGATTAGAGAATAACCCATGCTAGTCTCAACAGAATTGATAGTGTCCATATCTATTAATTCTTCGACTAGGGACAATTTCAATACTTCACAATTACACATGTAGAGATAATCACTAGTTGTGAATTCATCACAAATTCTCTTATGCTGTGAATTGTATTGCGGACATTCAGTAAATGAGTTTAAGATCTCAATCAAATACACGAACATGTATACTCAAATAGTGAATATTCATTTATTAAAGTAAATGATTACAATCATAAGGCGATTGCCTTAGGACACTTCTCTCATATTACTAACACTAGGCCTTCCAATCAATCCCTTCTTCTTCCCTCTTCCACGCACCAAACAAACCCTAGAACTAGGGTTACCGCCGACCACCAATTCCTCTCCCACCTTGCGCCGCCGGCCAGTCCAAGCCACCAAGGTGTGTCGGCCACAAGGAAGCACTGGAGAGGAAGCTAAGGAAGATGAAGAGGAAGAAGAGGAAGAAGATGAAGAGAAAAATGAACTCTTTCTCTTCCTAAACAACCCCTCCGATTGCCTTCTCTTCTTCCTCAATCCCGCCAGCGCGAACAAGGAAGATGCCTTGTTTTCCGGCCGCCGACCACGTCTTCTCCCTGCTCACAGCTTGCGCACGCCAAGGAGGAAGATGTGAAGAAGAAAGGAGCAAAGATGAACAAGAAGAAGATGAAGAGAAGGACTCTTCTCTCCCTCACAGCCAGCGCCGCAAACCACCAAGTGGTTGCTGCCGGCAGCCCTTCCACCTTCCCTTTTACTCTTCGCCGAGCACCAAGGTGTTTCTCCTAGCCCTGTTGAAGCTTCACGCCAAAGAGGAGGAAGTGATGAAGATGAGAAGAGAAGAGAAGAGAAAACCTTCCTTTCCTCCTTCTTAACCCAACACAAGCCCAACCCTAGGAGAGAGAGAGTAGCGGAGAAGGCTAGGGTTTTTGGGTTGTGTATTGTATTGGATGATTAATTAGCCATGGTTTCATGACTTCATTGGGGTATATATAGTGCTACGATAGGGACCATGAGGAGGAGTTGGGTCTTGGCATGCTAATGCATCCAAACCCGATCCATTAATGAAGAGTCATTCCACTAAAGGCCCTTCATTGAATCACCTCACCTACCCCCATATTTTCATATGAGCTCCACCTATTATGAGTACATCCATCTCCCCGTGTTTAAGATATCGAATGCCGGTTGATTAATTTAAATTACTGACAGTTTTAATTAATCAACCTCTAACTCCTTGACTAGTATCACTCATCCTTATCATCATGTTGGACCATAGTCCACTTGCAAGATTTAACATGATGAATCTTATGAGCTCATCAAGGGGGCATCATCATCCCGACTCACCAGGACACGGATTCCGTCTATAATCAACGGCACACCATGTAAATAATATTATTTCCGAACTTACTGTTGGTGCAAGTTGCATCAATGATATTCCTCTTTAGGTGTTTTAATGTTTGACAATACACTTAAGTCAGTGATACAATGAATAGACAAAGGGGAGCAAAAGTGAAGTAACCTTAGTTGAAGAAAAGTCCTAGTTAATCTAGGCATCGGAACCCTAAAGACCTAGCGAAGGGCTGCTAGACACCTAGCGAAGGGTTGCTAGGTATCGAAACCTCAAGATCTAGCGAAGGGCTGCTAGGCACCTAGCAAAGGGCTGCTAGGTATCGTAACCTTAAGACCTAGCAAAGGGCTGCTAGGCACCTAGCGAAGGGCTGCTAGGTATCGTAACCCTAAGACCTAGCGAAGGGCTGCTAGGCACCTAGTGAAGGATTGCTAGGCACCAGGCGAAGGACCGCTTGGTAACAAAGACCTAGCGAAGGGCTGCTAGCCACCTGGCGAAGGATTGCTAGGAAATGAAGACTTGGTCTGAGGGACTAAGCAACTTAGCTGAGCGATGACTAAGGACAGGAGTAGAGACGGGTCAGGGTTTGGGCGTCTCGAGGTCCGGGAGTATCGAAAGCTAAGTAAAAGTCCACCCGAAGGACTGGGTGGCAACCGTCTCCTGAAAGGAGTAGGTGAAGGGCGAGTTCTCGGGGATAGGAACTCGTGCCGGTTTGACCTAGGGTTTCGTGCAAATCCGAAGTTCGAACCAAGTCCTTAAGACCAATATAATATGTATCTATGCTTTGTGTTTGTTGATATTGCAGGTACCAAGAACCGAAGACAAAGCAAGCTTGATGAAGGCCCTAACCAGGGCGCCCTCATGCACCAGGGCGCCCTGGTCAACACAGTCTTCGCTGCTGCGAGTCCGAAGCACAGGATAAGGCGCTGACTGGGTTCAAGATGGGCGCCCGGAATATCCGGGGCGCCCTGGTCAAAGCTGTTATCAGCTGCGGCGAGGTAGACGTAGGGATAAAGTTTGACCGAGTCATCCAGGGCGCCCCCAACGTCCAGGGCGCCCCCAGGAGGCCTTTATAAGGGGCTTCGACCCCTCAGCTTTAGACACGACTTCCAAGTACTGTTCTGATCATTCCGACCGACGACAACGCGCTAAAGACGAGGCTGTACGACCGGGAGGCTCCAGGAGGAAGTGCGCGGCACTTCGGAGGTCCAGATTGGCCGAGCTTCATCTTTGTCTTGTTGGTTTGCATTTAGTTAATTACCGCACTTAAATTTAATTATTATTGCTTGTAATTGTACACTGTAAGACGGGTTTTCTCCGCCTCCGGAAATTCCAGAAAGGAGACCAATAGTGGACTCACGCCGAGTACATAGGCCTTGGACGTACTGACCCTGGGGGGTCGGGAACCAAGTAAATAATCCCGCTGTGTCCTTGTATTATTGTTTTATTCGTTCTGTTTGTTTTCCGCTGCTACTAACCCTGAGTCTAGAACGAACTAAAGTTTTCTACGAAGTTTCCGCGAATAATTTTCACGATCGATATTCACCCCCCCCCCTCTATCGACGGCACCGGTCCTACACTTACTGGGCCTATCGATTTAGCAGAATAAATCTCGCCCATTGGTAAATCAAAGAAAGAACTATTAAGTACATGCGCCTGTTATTATATCGGGATTCAGAGCATATACTCCATAATTAAACCGAGATTTGATCTAATTATAAAGTCAGTACAAATTGGATCACCTCTATGTTGGTCCTGCCCAATGTACAGAAAGTGCACTAGTGTAATTTTATGGTCAAGATAAACCACACCTAATTACACTACAACCATCCCGATGGTTTGTCCAACTCTATCTCAGTTGTGATCCTCTACTTATAGCAAGGGGCTGATAACATGATCTTCTGTTTGTCACCACACACCATGTTATCTACAATGCAAAGTGTCAGACATTTATGCATATACTAATATAAATATTCATCAGTGATTTTGTGATTCTCTTTCAAAATGTAGATGTCTATACAAAAGGAAAGAATTTTAGTATACATCCTAACAGATTCGTCGAGCAACGACTAACTTGACTTGAGGAGTCCTCATCCTCAATCCAACAATTTGTTTCCGATCTTGGAAAGGAGGTTTGAGATTCAGTTGTCGGGCTACGTACTAATATCACTACCAGATTTCATAGGATGAGACTTAGATTGCTCGCTTGTTCACCCATCTCCACCTCCTCCAAACAAGACCTAGCTCGTTGTTGTGATGATTGGGCTTGACTATTGTTATGTTTTAGGGTTATCTGAGACTTGTTTTGCTCTCCACCTTTGGCAGACTTTGATTTGACTTAACTAGCACTACGATGTGGTTGATTGTATGTCATTTTCAACTTATGGTTGTTTGGTTTATTTACTTGCATATATGTGTGCTAGATTAGGGCTTAATTGACTTAATTGCTTATTTAGAATTCTTCCCTTGAAAATTACATTTCAAAATTTAAACTTGTTTGTTTTAGCTTTTCAAAACTTGATTTGAGTTTTCAAAATTAACTATTCTGGTTTTTGGAAATTTGAACTTTAATTTCAAAATTTACTATGTGTTTGAAAAATTGATGTGATCGACTTAGCTTAGGTTTGACCCCTAAAACAACATGAACTTATAGTTCTAGGTAGCCCACTTCTCACAAAACATATTAGGTTTAACTTGATTGTGATTGCAAAAATTTAGAATGATGTGAAATGCATAAGACTCTGCTTGGACTTCAGAATGCTTTTATTAGTATATCATAGCAAGTCGGGGTATTAAATATAAGTAAAATAGTGATCAAGTCAAGTAGTCTTTCTAATGAAATTATACAAGTGGGGCTAAGTTTTTTATTGACTAGGAGGAGAATCATGACTAAAACTTTTTTTTTTGAATTTTTTGAAAATATTTTTTTAGAAAAATCTCTTTCTTGAAAAATATGTCAATTCTTGCAAAATAATTTTTAAAAATTTAGTTTTGAAAAATACTTTAAATCTTTAAAAATTCTTCTTTTTGAAAAGATCTTGTAACATGCTCTTGGGAAAATTACTTTGGAATATTATTCACAAATTATTTGAAAAATACTCTTGGAAAATTATCCTTCCAAATTTTTGAATTTTTTTTGGCCTTAGAAAATAGTCATTGGCAAATATCTATCTTTTCATTAAATGTGGATTCTTTTGAAACTTTTCAATAAAAATGTCATTGAAAAGTGCCTTAGAACTTAGTTTTGAAAATATGTTTAAAATGTTGGTTATTTTAAATATTTTTAAAAATACTCTCACAATTATATTTCAAAAGGACACTTATGTAATTTTTTGAAATGTGTATATGTTCAAAACTTGGCTTATTTCTTTTACAACTAAAGGTCTTCGTGAATACGTTTTTACAAGTTATTGAATCCCTCCCCCCTATTTTTGGAACACTTTTCACAAGTTTAGAGTCTTTTTGAGATTTTGAAACTAATTTTACCTTCTTCTATTTGAAAATTCCTAGTATCTCCTTAATCGAATCTCTATACTTAATCTCTATTTTTGTTATTCCTAAAAATATTTGTGCTATTACTTGTTTCTTTTGATAACTGACAAAAGGGGAGGGGTTAAGGGTTAAAGTCTAAAAACATGAACTTGAAAAACTAACCCTGATCTTAGAACATATTTTTGCATTATTTAAGCCTATTCTATTATTATTGTTGTTTTTTCTAACTTTAACCCAAGTTATCATTGCATCAAAAATAGAGAGATTATTGGTGTAATTTGTATTTTGATGAATGACAAATAGGTTAAAGTTAGGGTTGATGTTATTTAACTTTCTACCAAGTGTGTAGGTTTGAAAGACTTAGAACCAGACACTAGGCTGAAGTCTAGGGTGGTGGAGTCCTAGCAGGAAGTCCAGTTGGGTCCACGGGCCTAACAACTAGTTGAAGCCTAAGTTGGTGGAGACTTGACAGAAAGTATAGATGGGACATCTGGTAGGAAGTCCTAATGGGTTAAGAGGTCGAGTAAAATTGCACAAAGATAAGTAAGGTAACTCACTGGAGGTGTGAAATCCGGTGAGGATGAGTCTCCGTTGGGACTTTAGGCACGGTCCAACTTAGAACCATTTTGGAGGTCTAGGTTGAGGCCTTGACTAGATCTTGGTCTTGGAAAGACAGGATATATTTAATGCTAAACCTGTTTAGTTTATATTCTATACTTGCGCTAACCTTGTTTTGCAAGAAATATATTATTTCGGACTAACACATTTTGCAGGAAACATACTACAATATTTAGCTTCGGATGAACAGTAACCGAGGTGCCTCAGGTGGGACTTGAGGCACCTCAGTTGGGACTGTAAGCACTTTCAAGGAGTTGAAGGTGCCTCCGTGAAGCTACCGTTGAAGATAGAATTTTTGGCAGTCCGAGGCGCTTCAGTTGATAACTGAGGTGCCTAACTTTAAATTTGAGGGGCCTTCCAGAGGATAAACAGTGACGACGCAGGCTTCAAATTAGATAGCATTTGCTGAATCTGAGGTGCCTAAATTCCCAGATGTCTTATAAAAGAAGTCTTCAGCCGAAAGCTTCACACTACTTACATACTTAACTTACATACTTCGACGCTTGTGCTCCTGCAATCATTCTACCTCCTCGTCTTTTTGTTACGGTTTTGCTTCGACTCGACTACATCTGACTGCTTCCAGAAGTCGAACAACAACACACGAGCTTGGTCAACATTTTGCAATTGTGTTGGGTAACGAGTTTAATTGCTCTTTTCCTGTACTTAAATTATTCTAAGTGTTGATGCAGTCTGACCCTGATTGTTATTTTGGTGTTGACATTGATTTTAGTTTAGGTTGATGAGATGATTATGATTAAGTCCTGGTCGTGGACTAGGAATACCTAGTGGGACTAGGTTGGATAAAATTGTAACCTGGAGGGTTAGGTGTGGAAAAGTCCTAGCTTGGAGGGCTAGGTGGATAAAATCCTAACTTGGAGGGTTAGGTGTGGAAAAGTCCTAGCTTGGAGGGATAGGTGGATGAAATCCTAACTTGGAAGGTTAGGTGTGGAAAAGTCCTAGCTTGGAGGGCTAGGTGGATAAAATCCTAACTTAGAGGGTTAGGTGTGGAAAAGTCCTAGCTTGGAGGGCTAGGTGTGGAAATTCCTAACTCGGAGGGTTAGTGATTGGAAATCCCGGTGAGTGAAGCCGAGTCCTTGTGAGTGAAGCCAGGTTGACTGAAGTCCCGGTGAGTGAAGCTGCACACGGAGTCTTTATCCGAGGGACTGAGCACGAGTCAGGGGAGGTTGGGACCCAGTTCTCTTGACCTAGAGTGGGTTTGGCCTTGCCTGGATCGGTCTGGTGATCGATCAGGGAAGTTGGCATGGTGTTCCCTCGTGGATCGGTCTGGTGACCGAACCAGCGATGACTGATCGATCTAGTGACCAATCAGGGAGCACACAGTGACCTTGTTGGGCTACTGATCGACTCATGATCGGTCTGGTGACCGATCAGGGAGCATGCAGTTTCCTTACTGCTCGGCTCCTGATCGGTCTGGTGACCGATCAGGGAGCATACAGTGGGTTTTAGGAACCTTACTGCTTGGCCCCTGATCGGTCTGGTGACCGATCAGAGATACTGTTCGGATCGTTCTGGTGAACGATCAAGTGTCGCGAGTTCCTCACTATGACCAATCAGGATGGAGCCTGATCGGTCTGAGCATGCCCTGATCGGTCTAGTGATCGATCAGGAGGGTTGGACTACAAAGCTTAGAAATCACCCTGTAAAGGGGTGGATCGGTCTGGTGACCGATACAGGACTTGGGATCGGTCTGGTGATCGGATCCCGGAGAAGTCACGATTTCTGATTACGCATTGGGGACCGATCAGGATGGAGCCTGATCTGTTTGAACCCACCCTGATCGGTCTGGTGACCGATCAGGAGTCTCTCTGATCGGTCTGGTGACCGATCACTTTAATTCAAACGCGCTGTCAGACGCTTTGATCGCGTCTGATCACACTCTGATTCCTACTGATACACTACTGATACTTGTTCTGAGCTCTCTGATGTTTGATCTTCTGTTGATTTGTTGCTCTAATATGCTGCTAAGTGTGCAGGTGACTTAGAGATCATCCAAGGGAAGTCAAACGAAGGTTTTCACTACAGCAGGTTTGTCCGTTTGCTTCCTCAGGTTGCAACGTTCTCTAGCACGAGCTGCAGCAGCTGAGGAGCTGATGACCTGGGGCTCAACTGGAGGGTTTCAGTGAGTCCAGAGGAGGTCAGGGATAGCTGGCTGCTGCAGGTGAGCAGCTGGGAGCTGCTGCAGAGGAGTGTGTGACTTGGCGATGGAAGCAGGATAAGCTAAGGAGTGTAGAAGGAGCTGCAAGGTTGAACCGACATCTCTTCTTCTGCTCTTGCGACAACTCTGATCTGTTGAGCAATACTGTGAATCTTGAGCAACCTTGTGTTACTTGAGCACTTGGGAAGAAGAAACAAGAAGCTTGGTGAGTCTATCAGCAAGAAGACACGAAGAAGGGAGTTCTTGCATGAGATCTGTGCTGAGTTGAGCTCGGTGAGAAGTTTGCTTGTGTTCTTGCGGTTCTAAGTGTTCAGTAAGGCTTCTTCTTGTGTTTCTTGTACTTAATACTTCATTCATCTTGAAACGCTGTGGAGAAGTTACTCCACCGAGAAGGATGTTGCTTTCTATCCGGATTTTCCGGGGCTTGATCTGCCGACGATCAAGGGATCGCCCACCATAAGGGCACGCCAAGGAGTAGGGGCAAGTTATCCCCGAACCTTGTAAATCCTCTTTGTTAGCATTTTCGTTCGTCTTTCATTTCTGCACTTTGTTTTTGCTGTTGTGCTTCCGCTGTGCTACTAACTTTCAAGTGCAGAAGTGTAAAAGAGAAAGAAGTTTTGTGTCTGGCTACATTCACCCCCCCTCTCTAGCCATCCAAGGTCCAACACTAAGTAGGAAGTGTAGGGTTGTTACACTTCTTACTCATTTGTACTTAACTACTCTGCCAGGGGTTTCTCGTAGAGAGATTAGTGGATTGCCCGTTGGAAAGGACGAAGGGGCTTGAGCCTTGGAGTAGAGTCGTTGAAGACTCCGAACCAAGTAAAGCTGACTTGGTGCTTGCGTGATTGTGTGTATTTCATCGCTTTATTTTCACTGTGTTCACTTTCTTCTAATTTCAAAAAAGCGATGTTTTTAAAAAGTCATATGATTTACCCCATCTCACTTGCAACGATCATACAGAAAATACGGTTGTTCTTTATCAATATACTATAGGAGTAAAGTGTCACATCTTTTTGACCACTCTGACCGGGCTAACATAACAGTGGTTCTGCATCTTAAATCGGTTACCATTTCTTCATTTAATGATTTCACCATATTTTTTTGTGATACTTTTCTGTTCCAAAAGGTACATTGCTATCCATGTAGCTTCACTATTATAAAAAAAGACTTTTCGCAGCTCATTATTAACAATGCATGTTAAAAGCACACTGTTAATAGTATTATTAACAGTGTGCATGTTGATGTGTGATATTAATAGCATAAATTTAGGAAAAATGTATTAATGACGCATATGAAAAATATACTGTTAATATTATTATTAATCATATCCAAATTAATATACAGTGTAAAAAATTATCAACAATGATAACATATGAAAATTGACACGTTGTCAGTGTATCTAGGGCTGTATATTCAGTCAAAACTGAACCGACTGAACCGAACAAATCGAAAACCGAATTAACTGATTTTTTTTGGAACCAACCGAACCGACCAAACCGACCGAATTTTCTACAAAAATCGAAACCGAACCGATAAAATTTCGGTTAATTCAGTTTTCGACCGAATTAACCGAAATTTTAAATTTTATTCGATTTTTAATTAAAATAACCAGATTTTATTTAATTAATTATATTTTTAAATAAAAAATAATTAAATTAATATTTTTATTCGATTTATTCGATTTAACCGAATTATAAAATTCAAAATCGAACCGAATTTTTAAAAAAATCGAAAACCGAATTAACGAAATCTAATTTCAAAATTCGGTCGATTCGATTCGATTAATTTGATTTTTTTGAATTTTTGCAATGTATCTATTTATTATCAATTGATACGCTGCAAACGGAACTATAAGAAATGTTTTATGTTTTTCCGAATGAAGATCTATCTCTCAAACGACCGTCTCGTCGTTGTACTAATTGGTTTGAGTTACAACTTAGCCAATCTTGATAGTCAAGCCTTGTAACTCGCCTAACCAATTGGTCGCGAAAAAGACGACGAGCGGATCATCAATTTTTGTGTTTATTATCAGGGCCCATGACATAATTAATTATCAACATTAATTAACAAATAAGTAAAACCATGATAATTAATTAACCACATGTAATAATAGAAAAACAAAGGAGCCGTAAGAGAAGGTATACCTCTCGTTACCTCGTGATCTTCTATCGTATGACCCTCCCCTCTTAGACGTCATGTGGGTTATGATCTACCAAGACCCAGAGTCACCAAGGCCTTCCAATCAATCCCTTCTTCTTCGTTCTTCCACGCGCCAAACAAACCCTAGAACTAGGGTTACCGCCGACCACCAATTCCTCTCCCACCTTGCGCTGCCAGCCACTCCAAGCCACCAAGGTGTGTCGGTCACAAGGAAGCACCGGAGAGGAAGCTAAGGAAGATGAAGAGGAAGAAGAGGAAGAAGATGAAGAGAAAAATGAACTCTTTCTCTTCCTAAACAAACCCTTCGACTGCCTTCTCTTCTTCCTCAATCCCGCCAGCGCCAACAAGGAAGATGCCTTGTTTTTCGGCCGCCGACCACGTCTTCCCCCTGCTGACAGCTTGCACATGCCAAGGAGGAAGATGTGAGGAAGAAAGGAGCAAAGATGAACAAGAAGAAGATGAAGAGAAGGACTCTTCTCTCCCTCACAGCCAGCGCCGCAAACCACCAAGTGGTTGCTGCAGGTAGCCCTTCCACCTTCCCTTTTACTCTTCGCCGAGCACCAAGGTGTTTCTCCTAGCCCTGTTGAAGCTTCACGCCAAAGAGGAGGAAGTGATGAAGATGAGAAGAGAAGAGAAAACCTTCCTTTCCTCCTTCTTAACCCGACACAAGTCCAACCCTAGGAGAGAGAGAGTAGGGGAGAAGGTTAGGATTTTTGGGTTGTGTTTTGTATTGGATGATTAATTAGCCTTGGTTTCATGACTCCTATGGGGTATTTATAGAGCTATAATAGGGACCATGAGGAGGAGTTGGGTCTTGGCATGCTAATGGATCCAAACCCGATCTATTAATGGAGAGTCATTCCACTAAAGTCCCTTGATTGAATCACCTCATCAACCCCCATATTTACATATGGGCTCCACCTATTATGAGTATAATTTCTCCCCGTGTTTAAGATATCGAATGCCCGTTGATTAATTTAAATTACTGACAATTTTAATTAATCAACCTCTAACTCCTTGACTAGTACAACTCATACTTATCATCATGTTGTACCAAGTCCACTTGCAAGATTTAACATGATGAACCTTATGAGCTCATCAAGGGGCATCATCATCCCGACCCACCACGACATGGATTCCGTCTATAATCAATGGCACACCATGTAAATAATATTATTTGCCAACTTACCGGGCCTATCGATTTAGTAGAATAAATCTCGTCCATTGGTAAATCAAAGAAATAACTACTAAGTACAAGTGCCAATTATTATATCGGGATTCAGAGCATGTAGTTCCATAATAATTCGAGGTTCGATCCAATTATAAAGTTAGTACAAATTGGATCACCTCTATGTTGGTCCTGCTCAATGCACACAAAGTGCATTAGTGTAATTCTATGGTCATGATAAATCAGACGTAATTACACTACAACCATTCTGATGGTTTGTGTTGGGACCGGGTGCATGTTGACAAGGATACGGGTTCGTAAAATTTTAAATTTTTACGTGCAGCAGAAGAATTAGCATAAAATAATTTCCTAAATTATTTTAACCACGTATCTAACATGCAACCTTATGGTGTGTGGACATAATCAAAAATTAAAACTATGCGGAAAAGTAAACAAATTTACTAAGTACCTCGCGTAACTCGAAATAAGGGACGAGATCCAACCGTAGCGTCCCTTGGAAGCTTCGCCTCTATTCGCGTCCACGCCGAGTTCTCTTCGGGATGACTTCGCAAAGTCACGAGTTTTGTGCCGACGAGAACTACTAGATTCTCTAAAGGCACAACTAGAAGAACAAGAGAAAAGATAGGAAACTAACCACCAAGTTAACGGAATCAAAATTCTGAGAAGGAGGGAGATGTGATCCGCTTCTTTTTCTTCTTGTTTGGCTTCTCCTTGGTGATCCTTGCTCACGCCAACCACTTGGAGGGATGAGGGTGCGCCGACCCTCACTTGGACAAGGGGAGCCGGCCCTAATCTTCAAGGAGGGCGCCGGCCCTAAGGGGAAGAGAGGGAGAAGAGAATAAGAGAGAGAGAGGGAGAGAGTTAATCTCTTGATCGCTATTTCGATTAGAACTAAGGGCTTGCCTTTGGTTCCTATATATAGTAGCATCTCCCTTGCCAAGTCTCCCTCTTAACGGAATTAACGGAATTAGTTATCATAAGAAATTTATCCTATAAATTCTCTTATGAATTATTCCGTTTAAACCAAGTTTTATTATAACTAACTTTATAATAAAACTAATTAGTTATCATAAGAAATTTATCCTATAAATTCTCTTATGAATTATTCCGTTTAAACCAAATTTTATTATATCTAACTTTATAATAAAACTAATTAGTTATCATAAGAAATTTATCCTATAAATTCTCTTATGAATTTTATTATAACTAACTTTATAATAAAACTAATTAATCTCCCCTTTTATTATGGAATAAATTTTATAAAAATTTTATAAACTTTCTTATTATGGAAAAATCAATTCATAATTGATTTTATAAAATTAAAATAAACCATTTCATGGATCATTTTAATTTCCATAAAAAGAATAATTTCTATAAATTTATTTATATAAATTTCTTTACACAAATTTATTTATCCATAATTTATAAAACAAATCGCACTAGATTTATTTTATTAATTAAACCAATTAAATTGGTTTCTTCCCTTTAATGTGGCCGGCCAACCCAAGGGGTTTGGCATCCTCTTTGGCCGGCCAAACCAAGCCGAACCGATCGCGAATTAAACTCATTTAATTCGCCTAATAAGCCTTCAAAAGACTTAGCCATTTTTAGCTTCCATTGCGCCTCTGATAAATTCAGATTCGTCTTATTTCTCTTGATCAGAAAATCCAATTTTCAACTCGTTTTAAATCCCTCGGATTACTCGTAGTGCGTGTGACTAAATAGGCTTTGAATTTATGTTGGCCGTCTATAATCAACAATTATAGAACGATCATGAGTGGCACCTAGTAGTACATCATGCCCCCCAATTAATCGAAAGATCAACGGTTGACTTCAAAAAGAATTCTGAAACCCTTCAGCAGCTCTAATGAATCGTGCCCCATTCCCTTCACCATCTTATATCCACTTGGTTCAGGACACGGTCTATTTGTGTCAGTCCCCACTAGGCTGACTACGTCACACCTAGCCCAAGTAATGTCTTTCTCGTCCTTTGGATTTCTAATTACTCTCATGTATTTTAGAGAATCGCACTCCAAACATGATATACTCTGGCCAGAGGTTTTGAGTAACAATCCGACGATAGGCCTGGGTATACATCTCCTCGCAAGGAGTGGTGAATCCTTTGTAGGTTGTTCAAACATCTTCGGGCACTTCGGCTTATACCCAATCATCCTGGGTCCACACCTCCTTGGAGATGCTTGCTTAAGATGTTAAAGTATAAGTCTCCATGACCAAGATGACTTGAACACCGCAAGTCAAAGGAACATCGCACTTAAGCCGCAATAAGAACTTCATTGACATATCTATATAGATAACCATATGAAGTCTTACAGCTAGTCACTCCAATGAACTAGTTCCCTTAACTAGCATCCATGTTTATCTTCGGACATCCCAATGTCACCAGCCAGTGAGAATCAGCTGATTAGAGAATAACCCATGCTAGTCTCAACAGAATTGATAGTGTCCGTTTTTATCAATTCATCGACTAGGGATATTTTCAATACTTCACATTTGCACATTTAGATATAATCACTAGTTGTGATCCCATCACAAATTCTCTTATGCTGTGAGTTGTATTGCGGACATTCAGTAGATGAGTTTAAGATCCCAATCAAATACAAACATGTATACTCAAATAGTGAATTATCATTTATTGAAATAAATATTTACAACCATAAGACGATTGCCTTAGGACACTTCTCTCATATCACTAACAAACTCCCACTTGGCCTAATGCCAATCGCTACGGTATCCAATATCACAGGCTCTAACATGACCCTCAAACTTGTTTTGAGGTAAGGCTTTAGTTAAAGGATCCGCTAAATTCCTTTCAGTGGGAATTTTCTCAATTTGTATATCATTCCTACTTATAATCTCTCTGATCAGATGATAGCGGCGAAGCACGTGTTTGGATCGCTGATGAGACCTTGGTTCCTTTGCTTGTGCAATAGCTCCATTGTTGTTGCAGTAAACCGGCACTGCATCATCAATGGTTGGAACCACGCCAAGTTCGAAGACGAACTTCTTGATCCAGACTGCTTCCTTTGCTGCTTCCGAAGCTGCGATATATTCCGCTTCCGTGGTGGAATCCGCTACGGTGTCTTGTTTGGAACTTTTCTAACTTACTGCGCCTCCATTCAAAATAAATACGTATCCGGACTGAGATTTGGAGTCATCCTTATCTGTCTGGAAACTGACATCTGTATACCCACGTATTACCATATCTCCTTCTCCATATATTAGGAACACATCCTTAGTTCTTCTTAAGTACTTAAGAATTGTTTTAACAGCCGCCGAATGATCCATTACTGGATCCGACTGGTATCTGCTTGTGACGCTCAAAGCATACGATACATCGGGCCTTGTACATAACATAGCATACATGATAGATCCTATCGCGGATGCATAGGGA
>JAGFNQ010003148.1:225449-253880 GCA_024364735.1 Boesenbergia rotunda | reverse complement strand
CCACACCTAACCCTCCAGGTTGGACTTTTCACACCTAGCCCTCCAAGCTAGGATATTCCACACCTAACCCTCCAGGTTAGGACTTTTCCACACCTAGCTCTCCAAGCTAGGATTTTTCACACCTAACCCTCCAGGTTAGGATTTTCTCACACCTAACCCTCCAGGTTAGGACTTTTCAAACCTAGCCCTCCAAGCTAGAATTTTCTTACACCTAACCCTCCAGGTTAGGACTTTTCAACACCGTGCCTAATACCCGATCAGGACTTAATCATAATCATAATCAACCTAAACTAAAATTGGTGTCAACACCAAAATAACAATCAGGGTCAGATTGCATCAACATTACCAAGCATCAAGTATGAAAAGGACAAACTTTGTGATACATGTCAAATGGGTAAGCAAACAAAATCTGCACATAAAGGTAAAAGCACTGTAAGTACTTCTACCGCATTGGATTTACTTCACATGGACTTGTTTGATTGTAGTACAACCATATCCTTGAATGGTAGTAGATATTATTTTGTTATCATTGATGATTTTACTAGATATACATGGACCTATTTTCTAAAGTATAATGATCAAACTTTAGATGTGTTTATTTCATTCTGTAGAAGAGTTGAAAATGAAAAATCATCAACCATTAAAATAATAAGGAGTGATCATGGAGGTGAATTCCAAAATCAGAGACAAGATAGAGGGTATAGGCATGAGTTCTCCACTCCTAGAACACCACAACAAAATGGTGTTGTAGAGAGGAAGAACCGAGTCCTACAAGAGGCTGCTCGAAGCATGCTCAATGAGTACTCATTACCGGGGTACTTGTGGGCCGAAGCTGTAAACACAGCCTGCTACGTGCAAAACCGAGCCCTCATTCATAGATTTCTAAGAAAGACTCCTCATGAACTTTGGTTTGGAAAACCACTTACGGTTAAACATCTTAGGGTGTTTGGTTGTAAGGTGTTCATTCTAAACACCAAGGACCATCTTGGAAAGTTCACAGCGAAAGCTGATGAAGGGATATTGGTCGGGTACTCCCTAGTCAGCAAAGCTTACAGAGTCTATAATAAGAAATCTAGATTGGTTGAAGAGTCTTCTGATGTTGTTTTTGAGGAAATTCCCAAAGTAAATGATCAATCAGAAGATGTTGAAGGAGCTCAATTCGAACTCAGGCAACTGGATTTGGATGAAAGTCCAAATGTTGTAGATGGTGGCAATGAGTCTGATGACGGTGAGCCTAGACAACTTATAGATCAGCCGGATCCTGAGGCTGAGCTTGTGTCTAGTGACACCATTCAAGAAACACCACCAACACCAAGGACAACTTGGTTAGCCTCTAGTCATCCCAAGACCAAATTGTTGGAGATATCCACCATGGGGTTAGGACTAGATTATTCTTTAGGAATGAGACTAATGAAGTTGCCCTAATTTCCGAAATTGAACCTAGAAAAATTGACGAAGTATTAAATGATCCCGATTGGATCATTGCCATGCAAGATGAACTAAGTCAATTCGAAAGAAGTCAAGTTTGGGACTTAGTCCCTAGACCCAAGAAGACCACCATTATTGGAACCAAATGGGTCTTCAAAAATAAATTGAACCATAAGGGAGAAATCATACGAAACAAGGCACGCTTAGTAGCCAAGGGCTACAATCAAGTTGAAGGCCTTGATTACGATGAGACCTATGCTTCCGTGGCACGATTAAAGTCCATCCGATTGATGCTTGCATTTGCAGCACATCGTGGTTTCAAGCTATATCAAATGGACGTCAAATCGGCCTTTCTAAATGGTTTAATAAGAGAAGAGGTCTATGTCGAACAACCTCCGGGGTTTAAGAGTACCGAATTCCCAATCCACGTGTTCAAGCTCAAGAAGGCGCTCTACGACCTTAAACAAGCACCCCGAGCTTGGTATGAGCGGTTATCGACATTCCTCATTGAAAAAAGATTTTGTGAGAGGACAAATAGACCCTACACTATTTCTACGAAGCGATGGTGACAATATATTTGTAGCCCATGTGTATGTCGATGACATAATTTGCGGCTCAAACAACAAGGGCTATTTAAATGAATTTATTGGACACATGGAGAGTGAATTTGAAATGAGTCTAGTGGGAGAGTTGACTTTCTTCCTTGGACTTGAAATCAAGCAAACTCGTGACGGGATCTATGTGCATCAATCAAAGTACATACAAGAGATGCTCCGAAAATTTACATGAGTGATTCGAAGGATGTTACCACTCCCATGGCTACAAACACAAAATTAGACAAGGATGAGAGTGGTAAACCTGTTGACCTAACTCAATATCGGAGCATGATAGGTAGTCTGCTATACCTCACAGCCAGTCGACTTGATATACCTTTTGCTGTGGGTATGTGCACTAGGTATCAAGTTTGTACCAAGGAATCTCATTTAATTGTTGTTAAAAGAATTTTGAGATACCTGAAGGGCACAATTGGAGTTGGTTTTTGGTACCCCCGTACCGAATTATTTGACCTAATTGGCTATACCAATTCCGACTATGCTGGGTGCAAGTTGGATCGGAAGAGCACAAGTGGGGGCTGCCAATTCTTAGGATCATCCTTAGTTAGTTGGTCAAGTCGAAAGCAATATTGTGTTGCTCTCTCCACGACCGAGACAGAATATATCGCCATGGGAGAGAGCGTATCACAATTGTTGTGGATGATTCATACACTAGAGGACTATGGATTAAGCTACAAAGGTGTGCAAGTGTTGTGTGACAACATTAGCACAATTAACCTAACTAAGAATCCAGTCCACCATTCTAGCACCAAGCATATTGAAGTGCGTCACCACTTCATTAGGGATCATGTTGCTATAGGAGATATTGTACTCTCACATGTAGAGTCCAAATTGAACCTAGCGGACATTCTCACTAAACCACTCCCCGAGAATAAGTTTAGTTTCTTACGAAGGGAGTTGGGAATGTGTCGCGCTTCATAGGATTAAAAAGCATTCAAAACCCTTCATGATCAGTTCAAATTGTTAAGGGAACAATTATTGGGTAACTTGGGGACATCTCACACAAACTATAAGGTTCAACAAAACGTTTTTGTTGCTAGATATGGGGTGAGATGCTAGGATCAACCTAATTCCTCAAAATGTCAATGCATCCCTTGAGAAATTAGGTCGACGAGATAATAATCACTAAAGTTGACCAAGTATGGGGAAAACCAATGCATAACATATGTGTACTTGGCTCCATGATCATACTTGGACATTCCAATCAAGGAAACTTGATTGGAGACTTTATATTGATACAAACTTGGGTGAAAATTGATTGAAAGTTTGTGATTGAGTTTGACTTCACTTGGGTGAAGCAAATTGATTGTTAAATCCATAAGGACCTTTGATCCGTCTTAGAGGATCAATTATAGTCAAGGGATCACTTCCAAGATCGATAATTTTCATCAGATCTTATCAAAAATCGATAGGGAGTCTGAAACTGAAATTTCAGATCGTATCAGAAATAATCCTGATACCTGATCGGTCACCGGACCGATCAGGAGCATGTCTGATCGGTCCAACTGATCGATCCAGCCGAATTGCGATACCCCTCTGCAATCTCTCTGTGTTGGCCTGGATCGGTCCACAGACCGATCTGGCTCACTGTGTGGATCGGTCCACAGACCGATCAGGAGCCTGCCTGATCGGTCACCCGACCGATCAGGACCAGGCTAGACCGATCAGGATGCATCCTGATCGGTCTGGGCGCTCCCAGATCGAACGGTGATCTGTTCGATCACATTAAATTGCGGTTGGTGGACCGATCCACCAACCTATTAACTCCCGTTTTCCCTTACTCCCAAGCCCTAGCCGACCGAAACCCCTCATCTTCTTCCTCCTTCTTTTGCGCGTGAGTTCCTCTTCTCCCCGTGCGTGTGAGTTCTTCTTCCTGCTGTTGGTGTGTTCAGCAACTCCTGGCCGCGAGCTTGTGATCTGGTTTTCCCTGAGCACGTCCTCTGCGTCGTTCCATTCTTTGCAAGGTTTTTCTCTCGACTTGAGACGTGTTCTTCCGAAATCAATCAACCTCATGGCCCCTAAGTAAGTGTTTGTGTTTTGATTACTTCATTTGTCATGATTTTTGGAAGCTAACCATCTTATTTTATCTTGTGATGTGTGTGCCATTACCGTGACCTTCTTTGCCATGACCCTTCAATTTACTGATTAAACCTATCTTTTCTTTGTGTCCTTGATTGAATGCTCAAACTTGTGTTCACTTCGATGATCTATTCCATCTTGGATTATAATTCATTCTTGTATCATTGATTACCTGATCAAACTTCTGTTGATTCACTTCATTTGATCCAATCAATTACCATGATTTCTTTTCAAACCCTTAGGAAATCTCCTAAAGAGCCGGTTGAGGGCACCTCACAATCCAGAGCTCCCTCATCCTCTTCAAGACCTCAACCACCACCTCATACAAGATTTCAAAATATCCATTACACACTAGCCTTTGAATATCACACTTTCAAACTCATGTCCTGTCGAACGGTGGACAGTGCATTCATTTACGAACATTGTCCGTCGGTACAACGAATCATTGAGTTTTATGAACTTCAGTCCATTCTCTTTCTCGAAAGGCCAATCAACTTTGATTTAGTCTCCGAATTCTATAACAACATGGTCAATGGAGAGGGTTCAGGGTATAGGACCCGTGTTGCCGGTATCAACCTTAATTTTGATTTATCAGCTTTCACTGCCTTCCTTGATTGCCGACGTTCGGATACTGATTTTCCACTCTATCCTTATCTACCGAATCCTCTACCGGTTCCCTTCGATGGAGTCACTCCTGACTCTATCTACGAGTACTTTTTTGGCCATCCCAGGCCAGGGGGTCACGGTGAGCCCGCCAGTGATTTCCCCACCTTTGTTGCTCTCCGCCTTTCCCCCGCTGATTATGTCTTGTTTAAGATTATCACTAACTGTCTGATACCTACCACTTCGAAGCACTTGGACGAAATTCGCTCATTCCACTGCTTGATGCTCTATGGGATGCATCAACAGTTAGATTTTGACATAGTGACCACCATCTACTTCTCTATCATCGTCTACAGTCAGATGGACGGTCAGACAGTTTACATGTCATTTGGCCATGTAACACCCCAATTTTTTCCATATGTAATGTTATGAATTCATGAAACATTATTATGAAATGTCATGATGGGCTTGGCTTAATGGGCTTTGATGTGGATTAGTGCAAAATGTGATAAAAAGAAAGTGTAGAAAGGAGGAAGCAAGGATCAAGCCTTGAACCTCCTAGTTACACTAACCATGTCTTAACCAATGCACCAAGAGTGTTTCGTGTTGAGAGAATAAGAAACATGCTCGTTAAAGCTAGGGAAGTGAAGAGACATGTCCCTTCATGAGAATAGTATAAATAAGAGAGGGAGAGGGAGGAATAACTTCCATTCTTCTTCTTCCCCACTCTCCCCACCGAAATCTAGAAGCTCTTTCTCCCTTTTCATTTTCGAAAATACACCCTAGGGTTCTAACCCTAGGGAATTGGAAGGAAGAAGACCCCATCCAAGGATCTTGCCCTCTACTAGGGCCAAGGGTCTTAGAGAAGTTCTAGCAAGGGGAACTCTCACCCCTCCTTCAACCAAGGGTACCCTAAGGATTTAGAGAAGGTGAATTTCAAGCGAAAGGATGTAAGTATCCCCTCGCCTGCAGTGTAATAGTTATTGCATGATTCCTTCTTCTTCTTGTTTTTCGAAAAATGGGAGTTGTTCCCTTGTACAAGTTTCGGCCACCCTCAAGGGGGAGGCCTTGGCTACTCCTTAATGCATGAGGAGATCCCTTGGGACTTAGGGTATATATATATGTTGTTTCCCTTCATGTTGTGATGACAAAAACCCAATTTTCCCTACCCTACATGGTTCGGCCAAGGATGAAGAGTTAGGGTTTAAGGTTGCATGATTAACCTATGATGTATTCTATGCTTAATATGTT
Organism: Boesenbergia rotunda; assembly: GCA_024364735.1. NCBI lineage: Eukaryota > Viridiplantae > Streptophyta > Magnoliopsida > Zingiberales > Zingiberaceae > Boesenbergia > Boesenbergia rotunda. The sequence goes on along the minus strand of JAGFNQ010003148.1, from coordinate 247,905 downwards.
GCATGATATGTATGTGAGGTGTTTGTATAAATGTTTGGTTTTAAGGGTTGAATTACTCTATGATGTATTTTATGTTTAGTGTATTGCATGATAGTGTATACAAGGTGTTTGTATAAATGTTTGGTTACAAAAACCCAACCTTTCCCTACCCTACACTATTCGGCCAACATGAATAGGTTAGGGTTTGTGAAGGTTAAACTACCCTATGAGATATGTTTATGTTTAGTAAGATGATATGTATATGCATGTGATGTTTAAATGTAATGCTTGATTGGAAAACTTAACTTTCCTTAGCATGTAACTTTCGGCCATGCATGAAACATTAGGGTTGTGAAGGTTGATTACCCTATGATGTATGCTATGCTTAGTATGATACATGATGTATATATATATGTGATGCTTGTATGGGGTGTTTGATGTCAAAAACCTAACTTACCCCTACCTTATGACTTTCGGCCAACCCTAGTTTTAGGGTTAGGAAGAATTAAATTAACCCATGAAGCATGCTACCACTTCCTATGATATGAGTATGATTTATGTGACCAATCTTATCATATATAAAGTATGTTAAGTGGTTGAAATATGATGTATGTATGAGCATGTCTTATAGCCCATGGGGCACCCTTATGAATTGCATGTGATGTGTATGTTAATATGCCTGAAAGGATACTCCACTAAGTATGGGATCAAGAGCACCCCTTATGTTGTGTGGTGTGTCCCTATGGGATCATGAGCACCCTTGAAGAGTGGTGTGTCCCTTGAGAGTGGATTTGGAGTACTCCTTAGCATATATGTAAAAACATGATAAGTATTTTACTTTGAAAGTTGTGTACCCGACTCGGAAGGGGGTCGTTAAACAAATCCGGGGTACATGTTAACTGAAGGTCATGGCTCCGGTAGGACGGAAGGGTCCTGCTCTAATGGGTTGGTGGCTCACTACCCCAATTCATTAGGGAACGCGCTTGATGTGGTACACAACTGGGCCCCTATATGATGTTAAAGTATTTTTAAGTAATACCTTTATGGAATTGTTTTGAAAACATTTATTACATGTGAAGGGTATGCTTAAGATACTCTATACTGCTTGCTTAGAAACTTTGATGTTTAGTATGCTATGATAAACTCATGCTTATGATTCATTATGTGTACATGTTGTATTCTTTCATATGGATTTTACGAGTAGGACAAGATCCTTACTAAGCATTTGTGCTTACTAGTTTATGTGTTGTCTTATGCTGCAGATAAGGGTAAGAGACACTTAAACTAAAGGAAGAGGCAGGAGGGCTGAAGATGTGTGGGGTGGTGGCTCGGGAAAGAAAGATTCTTATATCTACTTTACTATACTTATGTTGATGTTTCCTTGATTATGAATGTTAGTGATTACACTTAGATTTCTCTTATACTTGATTATGTTGTGAGTTAAACTACTTGTGAACCTATCATGTTATAGGATAACTCTTGATTAAGATATTTCACATGATGTTCTAGACTTCCTTTAGACTCAATCTTATGAATTGTTATTATGCATGGAAACCTATGACTATGCTTCTAAATGATGTTCTAGGATGTGAATTCATGTGTTACTCCTTGCAATGGAATGTAAAACCTCACTATCATGATATGTGTGTTACTGAACTTGCTATGCACCTACCATGTTCTAATCCTTAAAGCATGATATCTGATTGGCATGCACTGACTAGTATGCTTAGCACTTGTAAATATCACTTGATAGTTTTAAACAAGCATGCTCAGTACTTAGTCCTTGCACTTTTGCTTTTTTATTTTATGTTAAAAAATTATATGATTGATTGTACGTAACCCCGCCCCGAGAGTAGATATAAGGGCGGGCGTTACAGGCCATATCATTACTGCTTGGCTCCATTCGGTCGATATTGACGTATCACAGGGCGAGATCGTGCCGATGGTTCGGCAGGACTGCCGACTTGACCGATGCACATTGGCTCAGTCTGGCATTGTTGTCGGACTGCAGGGGCTGAGGTGGAAGGATAGGAGAAGTGTAGGGGAGTTACCAAGAGCAGCCCATGATCAGATGCATCAGGAGCTGCCCACTGCTGCAGAGGGCTACTATGAGTCGGATCCTGGCCTTTGCTAGCAGATTGCCGAGCTGGAGCAGATGATCCAGCATGGTTTGCATGTCTCAGAGCTCTGGAGACAGGAGGTCCGATCTGAGTTTCAGTCTTTCGACCGTAGAATACACGCGTTAGAGTCCGATGTTTCTGGGATTTGCTCCCGGCAGAGGACATGGCATGAGGAGTGGCACAATTGGGCAGCTGGTCATCCGTACCAGCCTTCATCCTCTGGAACGGCGCCCTCCAGTAGCACTGTACCAGGGAGCGTTATATATATTGATGATACATCTGATGACGACCCTGCTGAGGATTGATTTGATCTTGATGGTTGTATGCCTATGATTTGACTTTTATGGCTTTGTACTGTGTTCGACTTGACTTTGATGCTGTGTGATGCATCTGACGCTATGACTGATTTTCATGTTTGACTTACTATATTATGCTTATTGTTAGTTTATATAATTGTTCATATGACTGCTATCATCATGTATGCCTTGCTATACTATGCATTGCTATGCTTATTCTTATTCCATGTTCATATGATACATATGATTGTTTTGCCATGCCTTATATTTGTCATATGGTTTCTTATGCCTTCAAATCAAATCTTATCTTATTTTGGGAAACCCCTAGGATTGAGGGGGAGTATGGTTAAACTTAACAACCCCTCTAGACCCTTTTCGGTGTTTGACAAAGGGGGAGAGTGTGGTTAGTTAAGTTTAGGATGATTACAAGCTTAATTATTGTAGGGGGAGGATCCTGATTCCCCTATGAGTGTGAAATTTGCAACTATGGATTTCAAATCTCTAAACTTAAATCGGGTTGTCAAACAAAAAAAAGAGGGAGATTGTTGATGCAGTCTGACCCTGATTGTTGTTTTGGTGTTGACACCGATTTTAGTTTAGGTTGATGAGATGATTATAATTAAGTCCTGGTCGTGGACTAGGAATACCTAGTGGGACTAGGTTTGATGAAAGCCTGACTTGGAGGGTCAGGTCCTAGCTTGGAGGGCTAGGTGGATGAAACCCTGGCTTGGAGGGCCAGGTCCTAGCTTAGAGGGCTAGGTGGATAAAATCCTAACTTGGAGGGTTAGGTGTGGAAAAGTCCTAGCTTGGAGGGCTAGGTGGATGAAATCCTAACTTGGAGGGTTAGGTGTGGAAAAGTCCTAGCTTGGAGGGCTAGGTGTGAAAATTCCTAACTCGAAGGGTTAGGTGATTGGAAATCCCGGTGAGTGAAGCCGGATCCTGGTGAGTGAAGCCAGGTTGACTGAAATCCCGGTGAGTGAAGCCGGGTCCTGGTGAGTGAAGCCAGGTTGACTGAAGTCCCGGTGAGTGAAGCTGGGCACGGAGTCTTGGTCCGAGGGACTGAGCACGAGTCATGGGAGGGTGGGAGCCAGTTCTCTTGACTTAGAGTGGTTTTGGCATTGCCTGGATCGGTCTGGTGACCGATCAGGGAAGTTGGCACGGTGTTCCCTCGTGGATCGGTCTGGTGACCGATCCAGCGATGACTGATCGATCTGGTGACCGATCAGGGAGCACACAGTGACCGTGTTGGGCTACTGATCGACTCCTGATCAGTCTGGTGACTGATCAGGGAGCAAACAGTTCACTTACTGCTTGGCTCCTGATCGGTCTGGTGATCGATCAGGGAGCATATAGTGGGTTTTGGGAACCTTACTGCTTGGCTCCTGATCGGTCTGGTGACCGATCAGAGATACTGTTCGGATCGTTCTGGTGAACGATCAAATGTCGCGAGTTCCTCACTATGACCGATCCGGGTGGGTCCTGATCGGTCTGAGCATGTCCTGATCGGTTTGGTGACCGATCAGGAGGTTTGGACTGAGAAGCTGGGAAATCACCCTGCAAAGGGGTGGATCGGTTTGGTGACCGATCCATGACTTGGGAACGGTCTGGTGATCGGTCCCGGAGAAGTCACGATTTCTGATTACACGTTGGGGACCGATCAGGATGGAGCCTGATCGGTCTGAACCAAGCCTGATCGGTCTGGTGACCGATCAGGAGGCACTCTGATCGGTCCGGTGACCAATCACTTTAATTCAAACGCACTGTCAGACGCTTTGATCGCGTCTGATTGCACTCTGATTCCTACTGATACTTGTTCTGAGCCCTCTGATGTTTGATCTTCTGTTGATTTGCTGCCCTAATGAGCTGCTAAGTGTGCATGTGACTCAGGGACCATCCATGGAGAGTCAAACTGGGTATTTCGCTACAGCAGGTTTGTTCGTTTGCTTCCACAGGTTGTAACGTTCTTTGGCACGAGCTGGAACAGCTGAGGAGCTGATGACCTGGGGCTCGACTGGAGGGGTTTCAGTGAGTCCAGAGGAGGTCAGGGGTAGCTGGCTGCTGCAGGTGAGCAGCTGGGAGCTACTGCAGAGGAGCGTGTGACTTGGCGATGGAAGCAGGATAAGCCAAGGAGTGGAGAATGAGCTGCAGAGAACACTTGATCAATTCTTGCGACATCTCTTGTTCTACTCTTGCGACAACTCTGATCTGTTGAGCATCACTCTGAATCTTGAGGCAACCTGCTATTACTTGAGCACTTGGGAAGAAGAAACAAGAAGCTTGGTGAGTCCATCAGCAAGAAGACACGAAGAAGGGAGTTCTTGCGTGAGATCTGTGCTGAGTGGAGCTCGATGAGAAGTTTGCTTGTGTTCTTGCGGTTCTAAGTGTTCAGTAAGGCTTCTTCTTGTGTTTCCTGTACTTAATACTTCATTCATCTTGAAACGCTGTGGAGAGGTTACTCCACCGAGAAGGAGGTTGCTTTCTATCCGGATTTTTCGGGGCTTGATCTGCCGACGATCAAGGGATCGCCCACCTTAAGGGCACGCCAAGGAGTAGGGGCAAGTTATCCCCGAACCTTGTAAACGACCCTTGTTAGCGTTTGTAGTTTGCTTTCCATTTCTGCATTTATACTCTGTTTTGTTCTTGCTTCCGCTGTGCTACTAACATTCAAGTGCAGAAATCCTAAAAGCGAAAGAAATTTTGTGTCTGGCTACATTCACCCCCCCTCTAGCCATCCGAGTTCCAACAGATATGGTTCGGCTGAAAACAGACATTCCTCTCATACTATGTAAGCTGGAATGAATTTTCCTCCTAGTTTTTTTGATTCAATTGAACATCTACCTGTGTATTTACCGTACGAGGCACAAATAGCTGGTCCTGTTCAGTACAGATGGATGTATCCATTCGAACGATTTTTGAGAAAATTAAAGAATAATGTTCGTAATAAAGCAAGAGTTGAGGGGTCAATAAGTAATGTTTATCTGGTTGAAGAAGCATCTTCTTTCTGCTCTTATTATTTTGCTGATCATGTGAAAACCAGACATCACAAATGTCCTAGAAATTTTGATGATGCTCGGCCGATTGACCCATTGATGCTTTCTATTTTCAAGTATCCTGGCAAGGCAATTGGTGCTTCTTCATCTAGATGGTTAACTAAACATGAATACCATGCTGTCAGAACATACATACTTCTAAACTGTCATGAGGTCAAACCATATATAAAGTAAGTTTACTTCTTTAATAAAACTATCATTCATTTTAAAATGTTACGATGAGGATTTAAAATGTTTTTATTATATCTGAAATTTTTTGTCAGCTTATACGAACAACAACTATATTTGCAAAATCCATCATTTGGTGCTAGTGAGATAGCTGCAAAGTTAGAGACAGAATTTGCATTATGGTTCGAAATATATGTAAGTTAAAGCCATTTAAATTTAATAGATTTTGTGTTATAACAAATATTATTCAATCTCCTAATTTATATTAAAATTAATTTTATAGGTGAAAGATCGTCGAATTTCAAATGTGGAAGATGATAGGATATTGAATCTTGCATCAGGTCCTCTCCGTAAAATAATGATTTACTCTGGTTACTATGTTAATGGCCTCAAATTCCACGTTAGACATCGAGAATCAAGCAGGTTAACCTTCAATTCTGGTATAAGCGTCAAAGGATATATGGAGAATAGTAACATTGAGTTTGATTATTATGGAATACTTGACGAAATCATAGAGGTTCAAATGTGCATGGTATGATCTGACCCCAAGAATAGGTACTCAAATACATCCAAATTATAATTTAGTTGAGGTCAATGCCAACAAAAGGTTCAATAAGTTTGAGCCTTTCATCTTCGGAGTATAAGCGGGTCAAGTTTTCTATCTTGAATACCCTACGAGGAAACGAAGATCTAGTCAATGGTTGTCTCTTTGTCGAATGAAGCCTCGGTCAACCATAGAAATGTCGAACACCCTCACTGTTATTAATCATGATGCATTTCAGAATGATTATGTGGAGAGATATTCAATTGATTCACAACTCGAATCTATATCTCAATTACTTGTAGATATTAACATCACTGACGAAGATATAGATGATGGAGATATGTCCAGCAGTGATGAAGTTGTTAAACTCGAGTCTAGCGATGAGGATTTAGAAGTTGCTACTATTGATTAATTTGATCTTAATTATGATAGGATATCATGTGTTTTTGTTTATTATGTAAGTTATGCATTAATTTTATTTCGTATTTATATAATCATGTCTCCACACTTTATTATGATTTATACTAATATTTTTTTATAGATATTATTATGGCACAGTAGCAACAAGAGCAGCAACCAGATCAGCAGCAGGCACCACTACGTGGCTACAAGGTTCTAAAAATTGTTGGAGAAACGTAAGTATTCTTTATTAATAGTAATTATGTTCATTTCTGATTTTAGTTATAATATATTTTGAATCTTTTAATAATTTTTATGCAGATTCACTCCTGATAGCCACCGAGTGTCATCTTATATTACTGGAAAATTTAAAGAAAGAATGTGCGCTGCTGGACTGACATGGAGACATGTAGATGAGGAGACGAAGATATTTTACTATAATGAATTTGTTGTAAGTATATTATTATATTTAATATTCTAAAATTTTATAAACTCATTATAATGATTTGCATTGCAGAAAAAATATACATGGGAGGACAGACATGAGACAGAATTTAAAAATACCTGGAATATTTATTGTGTCAAGTTGTACCGTGACCACATGTATTATTTAAGAAAGAAGACGACGCGCCCGCCGTATATTAATGTCGAGACCTGGGGTGTATGGACGACCACCTGGGCTGAACAAAGATGGAAAGAAAACGTTGAAAAGGCTCGAGCCAATAGAAATACAGAGCCAGGTGGCCCGAGCACCGGAACAGCCCGGCATTCATCTGGATCTAAATCTATTGTTGAGCATACTATGAACTTGGTGAGTTTAATTCAAAGCTATCTTATTGCAAGTAAATTTTACATTTATTAATTACCTAACTCATATAATTATGTTCTAATAAATTTGTGTATATAGGAACGAGATCTTGCTCGCCAGCCCACTTGTATGGAGGTCTTTTTGAAGTCCCATAAGAAGAAAGATGACACCTTTGTCGATTCTCGATCACAGGCGATACACGTATAATTAATATCCTAATTCTATTTAATCGTTTCTATCTTTATTAATGTTACTAATTGTATACAATTTAAATATAAATTTGATAATCCTTTTTCATACAGGATCAAATTACAAATAGAGTGGTCGAGGCATCTCAGCCATCGATAGAGGGGAGGGGAGCCACAGACTTTGTCTACCGACCAGCTGCATGAGATATATTATGATGTTGTCGGTGGACGGACAAAAAACACCACCCTCTACGGGCTTGGCTCACAGGCCAAAGTTGCATTCGATCGTTTAAGGATGCCCAGGGGTCGTGCGACTTCGTCTGCTTCTTCTTCTGAGGTGCAGTCTTTACGACAAGAAAATCAAGAACTGCGCTCTCAAATTGCTTCCATGGATCAGAATACGGATCAGTGGATGGCCACTGAGCAGAGGAGAGTGGAGGGCGATCGGAAGAGGGCGGAGGACGATCGGAGAAGAGAGGCCAGCCATAAAGCTTTGATGGACCATATGATGACAGTCATAGCTACTTTCACCCCTCCTACACAAACACAACACGATTTTGAGTCACAGGAGATTTAAGACCCAATAGGCGGCGGCGAGTAGATTTTTTTGAGGTATGTTAAATGATAACATGTGTTTTATTAAAATCATCTAAAATTTATTTATTTTATAATTACATTCTAATATATTATATTTTTGGCTTTCAGGATTCTTTATTTTGTAGTCAGACATCCTATCAGATTTTTATCCAGGTATATAAATTTATTATTCATATATAATTGTTTAAATTTTAGATAATACTTGAGTTCATGCATTAGCTCCAGAATTACCACAAATATGTTACGAATGTTTTTGCATAAAGTGGCAGATTGATGAAGAGCATAATCTTCACAGTGCTTGATAAAGATAAAGTGTCTTATTGAAACCTGTCTTTTTGATCGTGATAATATTCACAGTGCTTCACAGGAGCTAGCCATTAAAGGGGCACAACTCACTTGCTTCTACAGTTGTTCCAGTAGATTTTTTGTTGCAATTTAGTTTCGACATCTCAGTGATAACACTATGTGGTATCATCTGGGAAATCTCGTCTACCATCATATGCATAAATTTGTACTGAAAGGTAGTTTACTTTTCTCAACTTCTTTCAGCTATCCCTATAGCATAATCTCCTAAAGTAATAGTAGAGAAAAATACTACATAACGGTCATGTTAACTTTTTTTTCCCCATTGCTTGAAGTTTGATTTTCTTTTTTGTTTTATTGTCACCGCCACACTATTTCCCTGATTTTTACTGTATGTTTGTAAACAATGCTATTTGAACGGGATGGTACTCACCGTTAGCTGAATGATTCTTTTAGGAGATTCAATTATTTTCTGATTTCCTATACAGGATAACTGGCATAAGCATTTATAATGCAGCAACTTTGCTGACATATTTAGTATGTGGCTGAATGGGTTAGTCATTAAAAGGAGTTATTGCGGCTCTAATTGGTTAGCAATTTCTTGGTTCAATTTCAAACTTTGTGAATATTTATTCCAATGGATTTTCCAAGTCCTTATGCTACATTTTGTATCAGAACTTCAATTTCTTTCTATGTCAGTATGTTTTATTTATATGCCTTTTTTATTTGTTTCGTTTTGGTAGATCTATGACTTTCCTCATTGCCATCACTTTCCTCATTTGACTTGTAAAAAACAACGAATAAATTTTTGAAGGAGTCATCTACTAGATAGATGTTACTTTGATAATAACTTATATTGTAGCATGTAAACACTTCACTAAATATTTTTTGACAAAAATGCAAACTTATTATGGTTCCAATATTTCGAGTTTGCATCTCATACCATAGGAGGTCACGTTTCTATAGTTTTATTCACAAAACCCAAAGCTTTGATATCCTTAATCTAAATCACAACCAGGTTTCTGATAGTTACTAATCTTAGCAATCTTCATGAAAATCCTTACTGAGTCAAACTTAACTTATATTGTTCTTTATGTCATTTTTCAGATTATTAGATGTTTCCACAACTTGTTTTAAAAAATTTATATGCTAATGTTTCTTTCATGCTATACATTGCATTTTTCCTAAAGATGTTAAATATGGTTTTCAACTTGAACATGAGAAAGGTGCACTACTAGCTTAAATCTTATTTGATGTAACTTTCAATAGTTTAACCTTAATTGTTTTTTAAAATCTGAAATGGAAGTTTCACTGCTCTAACCATTAACACTGTAGCCAATAACTATTTATAATAAAAGGCAGAGTTGTTAAATTTCATATCAGTTTGTTTGATTTATTTTTCAGTTTGATTTGTAATTTTACACCTTGATTCTTACACATTCTACTGTCATATACATGTTTTTTTATGTTGTAAAAGACTTGGAATATTTATGCATGTGTTCTTCTTATATAGATTGAGAAGGCTTTGCATGAGAATCTAGTGGAATCTGCTGAAAGAAAGGTTGAATATGAACGCAAAATTGCAGAAGCTCTGACAAAGATGGAAGAAGCAGAACAGAAATTTGATGAGGCTGAAAGAAAGCTACTCGCAGCAGAATCATTGCAAGCAGAAGCAACCAGAGCATGTAATTCCACATTAAGGACATTAGATGATATTGAAGCTTGAAGAAGGACCCTTTATGTTTGTGTTAGAAACTTTGTTTATTTGCTGTATTTTATGCTTGAAGAAGAACCTTTGTATTAGAACTGTGTTAAAATCATTTCTTGTGCATATTTTATGTTTGATTTTAGAGCCATTTTGGATGATTGGTTTAGAACTGTGTATTTTTTGGTGAATTTATCTGATTGGCATTTTAGATGATTGGCTTTAGAACCGTGTATTTTTTGGTGAATTAATCTGATTCATATTGGGAATTGAATAGAATATTTCCGACGGAATACCAACAGAAATCGGAGTCCGTCGGTAATGTATCGGCAAACTTTCCGATAGTTTTTAACGTAAAATCCAGTAAACTACCGACGGAAGTTGGTTCCGTCAGTATATTACCGACGGAAACAGAGTTTCCGTCGGTAATATACTGACGGAACCAAATTCCGTCGGTAGTTTACTGACGGAAATTCCATTTTCATTGGTAATTACCAACAGATTAATTCCGTCGGCAAATATATTTACTGACGAACGAAAAATTCCGTCGGGAATATTATCCCGATAATTAATCTTCCGACTTTTAAATCTCCGTCATAGTTCTGTCGGTAAGTAGCATTACCGACGGAATTCCGTCGGTAATTTTTGTCAGAAATGGTAATATTTTTTGTGGGGTGTCATTGCAAATTCTATAACACCTGCTGATTTTGAGAAGTCATGGGAAGAGACTATTAAGTGTGCTAATTTGGAGAACAATGATTGGTTGTCCTTACTGTATGAATTGCGACACAGATGGGTGCCAGCATATTTTAGCAATGTATTTTGTGCTAGAATGACTAGCAGCCAAAGATCTGAAGGCTCACATGCATTTTTTAAGAGATATGTCTCAAATAAAAATTCATTGATAGATTTTATCACCCGTTTTAATAGAGCACTGAGGCATCAAAGACATAATGAATTAGATGCAGACTATATTGATATGAATGAGATTCCTAAAATTTAGACAATTTTTCCAATGGAAACCCAAATGGTTAAGCTGTACACCAAAAAGAAATGGCTGGAGTTTCAAAGTGAGATGAGCGAGAGTCATGGTTATTATATGCAATCGATATTTACAGGAGTTGACTCAGTGGTTTATCATGTTATGAAATTTGATAGTTCTTCTTCCTCCAAACCAAGAGTGCTCACACATGACCAACAAAAGGATTTCATTTCATGTAGCTGCACGAAATTTGAATTTGAGGGGATTCCATGTAGGCATATGTTACCTTTTTTCTGCATCAACCAAGTGTTTTATTTACCTGATACATATATACTCAAAAGATGGGCACGAAATGCAAAAGTTGGAGCACTATATGCTTTGGGAGAGCAAAATTTCATCAATGATTCAGATCCAGAAAAGTTGTTGATGTCGAGACACTCGAGGTTATCCTATAAAGCTTCAGTATTAGTTGATGATGCTTCTTTGACTAATGAGGGGGCAACCTTCTTGGATGAGCAATTTGATTGTATCTATAAGAAACTTCAAGAGATGAACATTAGTCCAACATACAGTGATAAAAGTCAAAGGAGGAAATCCATGAATGAGGGTCTTGGTATTCTTGATCTTTCTTCGGTCAGAACAAAGGGATGTGGGAAGAGATTGAAATCATCGAAAGAGAAATCAAGCTCAAATTCTAGGTTATGTCATGGATGTGGACATCGAGGAGTGTCACATGACAAGCGTAATTATCCTAATTTGCAGCAAAGGTATATGTGCAATAAGAATTCATAGCTATTATAATTTTACTTGCATATACAAACTTATTTGATTACATTTTGTAATTATATTAATGTGGTAATCATCAGATCAATTGAAGATAATAATTATAACAGTGCTGACACATATGAACCAGATTTGGCATCTGTAGCAGGTATTGTCATAGTTTTAATTTATTAAATTATAGTGTTTTATTGAGAAAATACAATCAATAATTGTCTTTATTGTTGCAAATTCTAATAACATGCGCTAAGACAGTAGAGTTGGACAACAGATTTGGTGGATTGATTTGATAGTATTTGCTTCTGTATCTGGACATCTGTCTTTAGCTGTTCAAATTGTATTCGATGTTTTCGATATGATGTTTGTTTTAGAGTAAACTGTTGAACTTGAATACTGTTTTGTTTAAATCTTGCTTTGTTTGAATACTTATTGTAAAGTTGTGCATGAACAACCAATGCTGCTATGCTTTTTCTCAATTGATTCATATGCGAAGTTTGTGGTTCTTGTGTTAAAGGTATGCTTACTTGCCGATAAATTGTTGTCTCATTTGCTTCTGCTTCAGCATGTTTAATCATACAACTGCTTTTCTTATACTAGCATATTGTATGGAAAATGATGTTTTTTTAAAAAAATTTAGTACTGTTCTATGGATCAGGGATCAACTAAATCTCTTCTGCTTTCAAAGGTTAGTTTTCACACTTCAGTTTATCTTGCTCTTTGTTTCCACATTTAAAATGGTGTTTATGTTAACTACTTTGTCAATATTTACTTTGTGGATAGATTTTATCTGTTACCGTAAGAACCATCCAAAAGGATGCAGAAGTGAAAAAACTTTCTTTCAACCCAAGACCATATTTCAGATTGTTTATCAATTGGCTTTTGGATCTAATTACCCCCGACACAGTTGATAGTGTCAACTTTCAGGTTCATGCTTTTACGTTAATGTACTGTTAACTTTTTATTTTGAGTTTGTCTTCCCACATCTTGGTTTATCTGATATTGAGTCATAACTGTAGGTGTTGACATCTTTAGCAAATGCTTTCCATGCATTGCAGCCTTTAAAAGTCCTTGGTTGGAGGTGTGTTGCTTATTATTTCTTATCATTAATCAAATATTTGGAAAAATGTAATTCTCTGGTCCTTAATAGTTTAACATCACAAAACATATATTGGATGCAAGAACCTAGTTCATATCATTGTGCTGGTGTGTATTATTGTAGGTGCAACTTTTATATAAAGGGACTCTTAGAGTGCTTCTTGTTCTGCTCCATGATTTTCTTGACTTCCTATGTGAATATCACCACTAGGGACAGTTCAAATACTTTAATGCAACTTGAAAAAGGAAATGATATTTGAAGTTGTAATTGTGGTAACGCAAACATGTGGGAACTGACGACTGAAACTTGGAATCATAGTTGTCTGCCTATTTAATGTTTTTGTAAAGTAGAATTTCATTGTTATTTTCTTAAAGAAACTTCGATCTGTTCAGTTTGGTACTTGTGCATCTTTTTTTTCCTGTGGCGATGATGTATAAGTCATTTGTGTTAAATACCAGATTTTTAAATGGTTGAAAAGGTAAATTTCAAAATTTAGGGACCTAGTTGTAATTAACTAAAACTTGGAGGGCCTTTTTGTAAAAATGCCAAAACTATGAATTTGCCCTAACTCATCCGAAATTTGCATCTGCCGTTTCTTTTTCCCCCAACACCACAACGAGAGCAGTTGCTCGCCCGACGCCACCGCTGTCATCTCTCCCCGACGTCGCCGCTGTCCCTCTCCCCTTCACCCTCTTCTCCTTCTTCTCCGGTGTGCACGAGCAGAGCGCCGCCGCCTCACGCGGGTCACCAATCAGCCACCGTAGGAAAACCCCCAGCCTACCTCTGTTCCTCGCCGTCCAGTTGCTTGCGTCGGCCATCCATCGGTTTCCTGATCACTACCCTAGTTGCCGACGAGTTCTTTTTCCTGCCGATTCAGGTAAAGCTTGGTCGTGTGTTAGGGTTTCCTTGAATACATTGATGATTAGAGGTTAGGTTTTGCTACTTTTGTTGATTCTCATTAAGTAAATTAATGAAGGTGTAGACGCAATAGTAGCAATGCTAGGATCAAGAAAAATTAAGTATCAGATGCAGAGAGGTGTTGATTTGTTTAACTTTTAATGCACTTCTTAACTTTGTGAAGTAATGGCATATGAAAGTATAGTTAGAATTGTTTAATCTTGTGGATCATCTTCATTGATCTACAGCAAAACCATGTTTCTCGTATTAGAGGTTGACCTATATAAACAAACTCTTTTATTGTGCATTTGGTCCATGCAAATAATTGAGAATATATATATATATATATATACACTTCATTGATTAAACCGAATATTTAACTTGATTAATTAAATGAATATAATAATTAGGATAATCCTAATTACATAAGAAAGTTTGTTTAGCTAAATATCACATATTATTAGCTAAACACTATGCCTTTGATACAGGTCCTTGAGTTAGACTCGCACGGTTGATCGTGGGAAATTTATTTCGGTCACGTTTTACACTAAAGGCGGGTATTTCTCCTTTGTACTCGAGTAGTTTCGTTTACCTTAAAGCATGGTTATATTATGTCTAGTAGGTTGCTTGACCTTGTTCTTTGTCGTTTGTTGTTTTAACATCGCCGTTGATACTTACTCTTCGTTGATCTTCGAGTATTCCAAATTCGTATTTGTACAGTCCTCTGTTGGTTTTCTGTTCTATAAAGTACCGCTTATACGCGAGTACTTAGAAGTCCATTAAACACAATTAGGTTTATTTGGCATTAGAAATATCCTACCTATTAGTGTAGGTGCATAATCGTTGGTTTGCGATTTCTGGTTGGTTGTATTGATGCATCGTATACTCGTTGGATTTTATTGCATCGTTGTTTCTCCGGTTGTTCGTGCATCGTATAGCATGCACCATACTTGCACGTTGCATACTAATGACTGTTGGGCTTACATTTGGTTAAGCCGTCGTTAGTCATATTGTTGCTCGATTCACTCAACCACTTGTTGTCGTGGTAGTTATTAGAGTGCGAGCATCTGTCTTGTTATGCCAAACAGTGACACCCTCACAGTTGTTTTTAGAGGGATGAGCTGTTGGTGGCTCACCCTCACCGTTATTTTTCGAGGGATATTGTAGCTGTTGATAGCTCCCCCGATGTACCGGGGTCTGGAGTGTAGGCTCCCCAGCATCCTGTCCACTCAACCACACCTTTGTGGTATTTATTGTTGGAGTGCGTACAGTTGTCACAGCCCTACCCACTCGGTCACACAAATGGATGTGTTGACGGCTTGACTGGCGTCAGGGGTGACACATGTCATTGCATCATGTGCATACGTATTTCTTTTTATGCATTTGCTTGTGTTTGATGCACTTATATGAGCTATGATTGTTGCACATGGTTGACATGCATGTATATCTTGATATTATTGTTGTTGCGTTGTTTCATACCTGCTTAGTCGTTATTTGGACTTTATACCATGTCGATTTACGTATGTTATGCATGATTAGGTAAATTCTATAATTCTTATGGACTGTACACTGTTGATTTCTCTACTCCGTTATCCTTATTATGTCATGCTTATTTGTCTACTCATATATCCGCAGATTCCGCCCGGACTCACCACGCCTGCTTTCCTTTTTGTTGTTTCAGATAGCAGGTAGAAGTATTCGTTGGAGCCAGGAGAGGATCCAGTTGCCGTCCCCAGTGTCGAGTTGAGTTATTTTTCGGTATTCGGTTTAGTTGTTGGTTTTCAGTACTTGTAGTTGTATTTTATTCATTATCGGGTTTTCTCGTTATCAGAGATTTTATATTTTCTTTGGATTGTAGTCCTTGTATGTTTATGGTGGCTGAGCCACCCATTATCTTTTATTCTAATATAAACTGCGTGGTTGTTTTACTTCTATATATGTGATGCTAGCCGCATGTGGCTAAGCTAGTGGTGGTGAGATATATGTATTATTGTCCCATATTGTCCGCCGTACAGGGGAGATGCTGTCCGATTTTCGAGGAAGCATGTGCCTCTGGGGGCGTGACAATTTGCTTATTCATCCCATCAATAAGCAAAATCGACAATTGGAAGCGCGAACACATTCAACAGTTCTTGAGGGAGAAGGTGAAGCCTGGTGGTGCATCTGCAATATGAAAGTTCAATGTACCAAATCTTTTTGGCTTCCATATGGTATCGAACCGGAAGTTACATTTCATTAGAAATCTTAGTAAATTGGATGAGTTTCACTGATTTGTTGTTGCTTCAACTGAAGGATATATTTGTACTCTAATATTAGTAAATTGGATGAGGTTCAATCTCATGAAGTTGCTTGTTCCTTTCTGTGTAATGTACTCTAATTTGTGAGACTTTTTTATCTTAAATTCTGCATTTGATGTCTAACATCGATCATTTTGGCATGCATAGTAGCGTTATTATTTGCACCTAATGAAAGAAAGGATGATAGAGATCTTTACGAATGTGTGCTTGTATGCAAAATGCTTATTATATTTATGAAGACTTATATTGAACCTTGTAATTCAAGAAAGGTGAGAAAATTTTAACAGTCACAACTTTTGATACTTTTCATAAATTAAAAAGGAAATCCATTGATAGTTATTAATTACTTTGAATGAATATATTAAAAAGGAAATCTATTGATAGTTAAACTTACCTGACTATTTAGAGTGTATTACTTTCTTAGTCTAATATTTTGTTATAATTAAGGGGGCATTTGGTTCAAATTTGTTAATCGGAATGGTAATGAGATTCATTGAGGGGTCAATGGGAATGAGAATCATGATTCCATTGGTAGTGTTTGGTTCAAATCCTGGAATGAAAATTATTGTCATTGATGATGTTTAGTTCAGTTTAACTTTAGTAATGGGAATACATAAAAATTTCAAAGTTACCTAAAATAATAGAATTATTACAAAATAGAGAAAGTGAAATAAAATAAGTTGAGAGATAAATTAGAAAAATATACAGAGAAATTATGAGAAGTAAGGTAAAAAAAAGAAATTAGAAGAAAAAAAGAGGAGAAAATAAAATAATAGAGAAAATAAGAAAAAAAAAGTAGAGAGAAAAAATAAGATAAGATAGATGTGATAAAAAATAGAGAGAGAAATCATTAAAAAAAATATAGAGAGAAAAAATGAGATGAGAGAGATAGAAAAAATGATATAGAAAATGTAGAGAGAGAAAGTGATAGAAGATATAGAGAAAAGTAAAAAATAAATATAGATATATTATGATAAGAGAGGTAGAGAGAGAAAGTAATATTAAATATATATAGAGAGAAAATGAGATGAGAGAGGTAGAGAGAGATATATAATAAATGTAGAGAGAGAAAATAATATAGAAAAAGTAAAATAATAAAGATAGATAAATTATAATAAGAGAGGTAGAGAGAGAAAGTGATATTGAAAATATATAGAGAGAAAGTGAGATGAGAGGGTAGAGAGATAAAGTGATATAGAAAATATAGAGAGAGAAAGTGATATATGAAAGATACAAAAATAATGAAAAATAAATTATGATAAGAGAGGTAGAGAGAGAAAGTGATTATCAAAATATACAGAGAGAGAATGAGATGAGAAAGATAGAGAGAGAAAGTGATATAGAAAATATAGAGAGAGAAAGTGATATAGAAAATATAAAAAAAAGTGAAAAATTAAGATAGATAAATTATAATAAGAGAGGTAGAGAGAGAAAGTAATATTAAAAATATATAAAGAGAAAATGAGATCAGAAAGGTATAGAGAGAAAATAATAGAAAATGTAGAGAGAAAAAAGAATAAATATGTAGAGAGAAATTTTAAAATGTAGAGAGAGAAAGTAAAATGAGATAATATAAAAAGAAATAGTAAAATATAAAATATAAATATAAAATAAAAAAGGAGTGTTTTGGATATATGAAAAGGAAAGAATGATTGAAGAATTTGATTGATGAGGGGGGAGTAGGGAATGAAAATGAGGGAATGATTCTCTTATTTTCATTCCCATTGACACTTACCAAATAGTGTCAATGGGAATGATTATCATCCATTCCCATTCCCTAGTCCCTATTACCCTAAACTAAACGCCCCCTAAATATTATAATTTTAGGTTCCTTTGATCGTTTAAATTTTCCAAATAGAACTCAAAAACAGATTGTGCAAGGGTCTCTGGACTGTTAGTTAGAGCCCTAGAGCAAATCATATGATGATTACTTTTTGGACTCATTGTATCATATTCTTGTATATATATTTCTTATATATAAAGGCATTTCTTATGGTTATTGTACTTATGTGTATTGGTGCCAAATAACTTAGTATAATAACGTCCTTGAGTAGAAGGTTCTTATCTATATCAATCGATTAGTTGAATCGATAGTGAGATGATATAGAGAACACTACTCTTAATTATTCCTAGTCGAGTATTAACATTCAAGGACAATGTTAATGCATAGAGACTAGCATGTAGGTCAACATGATGACTTGATCTCACAAGTCATGGATATGAGATATCAAGTTGACACATGGGGTATACATTAGAGAATGTATACTGAATGACCCGCCATGAGAAAGTATCATGGATCGTTATATGAGTGTCATATACTTTCTCATGTGACTATTAGTATGACTATAGTCCTAGACCTGAAGTTACTATAGTTCCCTACATAAGGAGTTACGTACTTTGGCTTCGTCAAACGTCACCCGTAACTGGGTGGACTATAAAGGCGATTACTGGGTTTGTAACAAATTATGCGGAGGGATGTGAGTAACGTAGATGGGATCTATCCCTCCTATATGACGGGAGTGATATCTTCGTTCTTGATAGAGTAAGACCACTAAGTGCATGGTCATGCCCAAATAAGGCAATATTAGATATTGAGCTTATTTGATTATAGTGAGTCTACTTGGAGATCAAGACATATAGATTGATTTGAGGATGACACGGTCTATGCCTCATGAAAGATCAATCTAGATATCGAGGATAGAAGGACGTTGTCACATATTGTGATGGTCACAATTATTAGTCACAATGGTGATGTTGGATCTCGACATTCTTGTAACTTGGGGAGCAATGATGTGTTGCTAGATACCTCTCATTGCTTATGTCATTAAATAGGTTTAAGGGCATTGCCAACGTTACAAGAACCTATAGGGTCACACACATAGAGCAATAGATGGAGAATAAGTCCATATGATGGACCGAGAGTAATGAAGTCAAAGTTTGACTTTGGCTAAATATGGAAAGTCCATAAAAGGCAAGTTTGACTTGACTCAAATTAGACAACTTGAGTTGGACTCGAGTTTGATCCAAGTGTTGGATGAATCTAATCATGGGAGAGTAATGAAGTCAAAGTTTGACTTTGGCTAAATATGGAAAGTCCATAAGAGGCAAGTTTGACTTGACTCAAGCCACATCACCTTGACTTGACCCAGTGATGACTTGGCATCATCATCAAGGCTAAGTAACCTCCTCATTTGAATTTTGAATTCAAATAGGGGGTTACCAAAGGTGGTGGCCGGCCACTTAATGGCCAATAATGGCCATTAAATGGCCGGCCACTTAAACACACAAAAGGAGTTTTTTGTGGGTGTGTGATTCATTCTTCTCCTTACTTGGTTTTGTTTTGTTTGGCTCTCCCTCTCCTCTCATCTTGCCGAGACCCCAAGTAGTGCTAGCACACTTTTGGGCTCTCCTCTCCACTCTCTTGCTTGTGTGGATACTTCTAGAGGGTTGCTACTTTGCATCCTTGAGATCCGACACCAACCGAGGAGCGAGCGGGAATTGCGGGGCACGCATCGAAGGTAGTTTTCTCTTCTCTAATAGATCTAGGTTGTAGTTCGGTTTTGAAGCATGTAAACGAGCACTCGTAAATTTTTGAAATGGTTTTCTTCGCTCGGATCCTTCCTATTGGGGCTTTCGGGGTTTCCGCGACGCGAAAAAGCGGTTTTCGCGGCCCGAAAAATCCTACAGTGGTATCAGAGCCACGAGCGAAGCTTGTGCTCGTTTTGGTTTTTATTTTTTTGTATTAGATACAAAATTTAGATAATTTTATGCTTCTGTAATTTTCTAAATTTTAGGATTTTGAGTATTTTTCCTCGTAGAGGCAAAGCGACGAGTGCGAAGTACTTGTAGACTTTGCCACCGAGAAAAACTTCTCCGAAACGGCAAGTTTCGCCCAAATGGATTTTGGGACAGCGGGTAAAGGCGCTGTATAATCGCAAGAAGACACTCGTGAAGGTTATTTCACGAGTAGGGGCGCTGCCCCTAACCCCGCAAGGGGCCTTGTCTCGCGATTACGCCTGAAACCCGCTTACCGGGACCGCCGCGGAGTTGTGACTCGAAAAATTCTAAAAATCAGTAGAAAAATTATATAAAATCTGTAAAATTACATAATTTTGAATTATGTACAGTAGTGTGATGGTCATGGCCCAAAACCCAATTTTTAATAAGATTAAAATTGTGTTGTAATTCATAATACGGCCTGCGCGCCGTTTTTGTACATGTGCGTGTTGTATTGTGTTTGCGACCTGCGTGTCGGCTTTTAATATTTTATTTCTGTTGTATTTCATATTTAGACTCGAATGTAACTCGAGTATAAAAATTTGTAATGTACAAAAGTGAAGACGACGGAAATTCCGGAGAACTTGGACTCGGGAGAACTAGCCGACAACACCAAGACGGTCAAGAGGAAGCGCTTGGAGAAGCCGCTAGACCTAGGTTGACCATCGGATCCTCTCATTGGCTGAGAGGGTCTTAGTAGGGCCATGACCAAGTCACTTATGTTTATTTTTATTATTGCTATACTTGTGATGTATATGATGCATGATAATGTAGAATAGTAAAAATAAACTTAAGTGTATGAGATGCACAAGTAATGTGGGAACCACATTTTGATGTGCACTTAATACACATTTAGGATTAAATTAGATTTCATAAATGCCTAGATGTGATGCACATCCTCGATTAGATTAGATCTAAAATCGAATCAACTCGTAAACACCTACCGGGTCCTGATACCCATCACTACCTCGATCATATGCGCTTGTCGATTCTGCCAAAGCAGAGCAACGCATTTAATCTTGGTAGGATACGGAGGGACAACCTTGGTCCCGCCTATCACGGCTCGGGTTAGATCGAGCTCAATCAGATTGAGTAACTAGTTAACTCAATTGGATCGAGTAAAGCTATAGGCGTATTCCAATAGTTGGAAAGGGTAGGACAAAATCACCGTTTTAAATAGTCTTGAGCGATTTAGCCAAAGCTAACTCAAGATTATTCGTAAACGTTAAATCTTGATCCTATAAACAAGAGTTGCATAGAGATGTAATTGATAAATTAGTTATCTACCGATCATACTACGTCTTGGGCGATTTAGCCAAAGCTAACTCGAGACATAGTATGATGTGGATCTTGTCCCACATAAATTATAGTAAATTGGTACGGATCTAGTAGTGTGGTTTGACCACTCCAATGACTTGATTCTACCAAAATTCCTATAATTTAGTGGGAGCATCATTTAATTAAAGGTCTAATTAGATGATTACTAGAATATGATATTTATTCTCTGCATTTATCTGTTGTAGATTGTCATGTCTTCAAACGCGAATACTCTCTCTCTGCGATCTGTCCTTGAGAAGGACAAGCTCACTGGAGCTAATTTCCTGGACTGGTACAGGAACTTGAGGATAGTCCTCAAACAGGAACGTAAGCTGTACGTTCTAGAGCAAGCAGTTCCTGAAGCACCACCACCCTCAGTCATCCGTAGCGTTAGAGATGCTCATCAGAAGCATCAAGACGACGCGTTAGACGTGTCGTGCCTAATGCTATGCTGCATGTCCTCTGAGCTTCAGAAGCAACACGAGAACATGAATGCTTACGATATGATTGGCCACCTCAAGCAATTATATCAAGGGCAGGCAAGGCATGAGCAGTTCGAAGTGACTCAGGCCCTCTTTTCATGCAAGATGAAAGAGGGAACCCCAGTAGGAACTCACGTACTCAAGATGATTGGGTACGTCGAGAACCTCGATAGACTAGGGTTTCCCTTGGGCCAAGAGCTGGCTACCGACCTGATTCTGCAATCATTGCCGCCAGGTTACCGTCAATTCGTCATGAATTACAACATGAACGAATTAGACAAACCACTTCCCGAGATACTCAACATGTTAAGAACTGCTAGCCTAATCTCACCAAGCCTAGTACCGTCCTGATGTACAGAAGGGCAAAGGCAAGGGTAAGTGGAAGCCCAAAGGTAAGGGTAAGACCCAAACCAAGGGCAAAGCCAGCTCTGCAGCACTTAAACCCAAGGGTGGGTGCAGAAGGATGCCACCTGTTTCCATTGCGGTGAGAAAGGGCATTGGAAAAGAAACTGCAAGATCTACCTGGAGGATCTTAAGAAGAAGAGAAGCGAGCCTTCTACTTCAGGTATATATGTTATAGAAGTCAACCTTCTATTTCTACATCATGGGTATTAGATACTGGATGTGCTTCTCACATTTGTACCAATGTGCAGGGGCTGAGAAATAGCAGG
>JAGFNQ010003148.1:181053-223479 GCA_024364735.1 Boesenbergia rotunda | reverse complement strand
ATAAGATCCCCTTATGCCTAGCCATAGGATCTATCATGTACGCCATGTTATGTACTCGTCCTGATGTCTCGTATGCTTTGAGCATGACGAGCAGATACCAGTCAGATCCAGGTGAACGTCACTGGATAGCAGTCAAGAATATTCTTAAGTACTTGAGAAGGACTAAAGAATATTTCTTGATATTTGGAGGCGATGAGCATCTAGTTGTAAAGGGTTACACTGATGCCAGCTTCCAAACCGACCAGGATGATTACAGATCGCAGTCAGGGTTTGTGTTTTTCTTGAATGGCGGAGCTGTGAGCTGGAAGAGTTCGAAGCAGGACACAGTTGTAGATTCTACAACAGAAGCTGAGTATATTGCTGCATCAGAGGCAGCAAAGGAGGCAGTTTGGATCCGCAAGTTCATCACTGAGCTTGGGGTGGTTCCTAGCATATCTAATCCCGTAGAGCTTTATTGTGACAACAATGGAGCTATTGCGCAGGCTAAGGAACCTCGCTCACACCAGCGGACCAAACACATACTACGGAGATTCCATCTCATTCGAGAGATCATCGATCGAGGAGATGTGAAGATTTGCAGAGTACCCACAGAGGCTAACGTCGCAGATCCCTTGACCAAGGCTTTGGCACAGATGAAGCATGATGGTCACACTAGGTCATTGGGTATTAGATACTACAGCGATTGGCACTAGTGCTAGTGGGAGATTGTTAGTGAGAGCCCTAGATCCAATCATATGATGATTACTTTTTGGACTCATTGTATCATATTCTTGTATATATATATTTCTTATATATAAAGACATTTCTTATGGTTATTGTACTTATGTGTATTGGTACCAAATAACTTAGTATAATAACGTCCTTGAGTAGAAGGTTCTTATCTATATCAATCGATTAGTTGAATCGATAGTGAGATGATATAGAGAACACTACTCTTAATTATTCCTAGTCAAGTATTAACATTCAAGGACAATGTTAATGCATAGAGACTAGCATGTAGGTCAATATGATGACTTGATCTCACAAGTCATGGATATGAGATATCAAGTTGACACATGGGTATACATTAGAGAATGTATACTGAATGTCCCGCCATGAGAAAGTATCATGGATCGTTATATGAGTGTCATATACTTTCTCATGTGACTATTAGTATGACTATAGTCCTAGACCTGAAGTTACCATAGTTCCCTACATAAGGAGTTACGTACTTTGGCTTCGTCAAACGTCACCCGTAACTGGGTGGACTATAAAGGCGATTACTGGGTATGTAACAAATTATGCGGAGGGATGTGAGTGATGTAGATGAGATCTATCCCTCCTATATGACGGGAGAGATATCATAGTCTTGATAGAGTGAGATCACTAAGTGCATGGCCATGCCCAAATAAGGCAATATGAGATATTGAGCTTATTTGATTATAGTGAGTCTACTTGGAGTTCAAGACACATAGATTGATTGGAGGATGACACAGTCTATGCTTCATGAAAGATCAATCTAGATATCGAGGATAGAAGGACGTTGTCACATATTGTGATGGTCACAATTATTAGTCACAATGGTGATGTTGGATCTCGACATTCTTGTAACTTGGGTAGCAATGATGTGTTGCTAGATACCTCTCATTGCTTATGTCCTTAAATAGGTTTAAGGGCATTGCCAACGTTACAAGAACCTATAAGGTCACACACATAGAGCAATAGATGGAGAATAAGTCCATATGATGGACCGAGAGTAATGAAGTCAAAGTTTGACTTTGGCTAAATATGGAAAGTCCATAAAAGGAAAGTTTGACTTGACTCAAATTAGACATCTTGAGTTAGACTCGAGTTTGATCCAAGTGTTGGATGAATCTAATCATGGGAGAATAATGAAGTCAAAGTTTGACTTTGGCTAAATATGGAAAGTCCATAAAAGGAAAGTTTGACTTGACTCAAATTAGACAACTTGAGTTGGACTCGAGTTTGATCCAAGTGTTGGATGAATCTAATCATGGGAGAATAATGAAGTCAAAGTTTGACTTTGGCTAAATATGGAAAGTCCATAAAAGGCAAGTTTGACTTGACTCAAATTAGACAACTTGAGTTGGGCTCGAGTTTGATCCAAGTGTTGGATGAATCTAATCATGGGAGAATAATGAAGTCAAAGTTTGACTTTGGCTAAATATGGAAAGTCCATAAGAGGCAAGTTTGACTTGACTCAAGCCACATCACCTTGACTTGACAAATGATGACTTGGCATCATCATCAAGACTAAGTAACCTCCCCATTTGAATTTTGAATTTAAATGGGGGTTACACAAGGTGGTGGCCGGCCACTTAACACACAAAAGGGATGTTTTTTGTGTTGATGATTCATTCTTCTCCTCTCTAGTTTTTGGTTTGGTTTTTGCTCTCCCTCTCCTCTCATCTTGCCGAGACCCCAACTAAGTGCTAGCACACTTTTGGGCTCTCCTCTCCACTCTCTTGCTTGTGTGGATACTTCTAGAGGGTTGCTACTTTGCATCCTTGAGATCCGACACCAACCGAGGAGCGAGCGGGAATTGCGGGGCACGCATCGTAAGTAGTTTTTCTTCTCTAATAGATCTAGGTTGTAGATCGGTTTTGAAGCATGTAAACGAGCACTCGTAAAGTTTTTGAAATGGTTTTCTTCGCTCGGATCCTTTCTATTGGGGCTTTCGGGGTTTCCGCGACGCGAAAAAGCGGTTTTCGTGGCCCGAAAAACCCTACAAATTCAACCACATATTATTATCATGAAAATCTCTTTTAAGAAAACTCTATAGGAAACTATTTTCCTAATTAATTTTGGAGACAACAATATGTAAGAGCATCACCTCTTAAATCAAATAAGGAAATTATCGTTTGAGAATCACCTCAAAATTTCCAAGATTTGATTACATATTTTATTTATGGATTTATTAATTTCAACAAATTATTTTCTTTGGGTGGCTCCCCGAGGCTTAGATACCCAAATAAAAAAGGAATTTGTTGTAAATCTAATTTGGTCTGCTCCCCGAGGCGTAACCAAATTAAACATGACAATTTTATTCAAAATAGGAAATTAAATTACAACAACTAACTTTAAATTGGACGGCTCCCCGAGGCTCAATCCAAAATAAAGAATTTTGTTAATAATTTAAAACCAATTCGAATTTAATTGTCAATTAATAATCCATAAATTTGTCTAGACTTTTTGAAAGAAAGTGCCCAAAATTGTGAGATTTCATAATAGGTTTTCAGAATAATTGTAAGTTTCTGGTACAAAGAAAACTTACATATTTTCAAAATTGGAAAATTCCAAAATTAGAAAGTTTCCAAAAATGGGATGTTTTCACAATTATCATAAAATTTCAGAATCTAGGATATTTCAAAAGTTTGCAAAATATCATGAGGATTTTCAAACTTTGAGATTCCTAAATCTAAAATTTATCATAATTGGAAAGTTTCCATAATTGAAAAATTTTCCAAAATTAAGATCATGACAAAGTTTTCCGCAAAACAATTATATGATTATGTCGAACACTAACCGGCTCTGATACCACTGTTGGGACCTGGTGCATGTTGTCATGGATACGGGTTCGTTATTTTAAAACTTAATTACATGCATCGGAAGGTTTAGCATAAATAATTTCTCAAATTATTTCAACCACGTATCTAGCATGCAACCTTATATTGTGTAGACATGATCATAAATTAAAATTTTGCAGAAAGTAAACTAATTTACATAATACCTCGCGTAACTCGAAGTAAGGGACGAGATCCAACCGTAGCGTCCCTTGGAAGCTTCGCCTCTATTCGCGTCCACGCCGAGTTCTCTTTGGGATGACTTCGCAAAGCCACGAGTTTCGTGCCGACAAGAACTACTAGATTCTCCAAAGGCACGACAAGAATATCAAGAGAGAGAGATGAAAGCTAACCACCAAACGAAGAACGGAATCCGGATTCCGAGAGGAAGGAAGGAGTTGCGTCCGCTTCTTCTTCTTCTTCGGCTTCTTCTTGGGGTGGAGGTGGCTCACGGCAACCCTAGAGGAGCTCTCTAGGGCCAGCGCCCACTTGAGGAGGGAGAGGGAGAGAAGGAGAGGAAAAGAGGCTAGGCAAGAATCCTTGATCACTTGAATTAATTTCCAAGCCTTGCCTTTGCACCTTTATATAGTAGTCTCTTTATCGCCAAGTCTCATTTTTAACGGAATAAATTTTTCATAAGAAATTTATCTTATAAATTTTTCTATGAATTATTCCGTTATGCCAAGTTTTTATTATAACTTAATTTATAATAAAAACAACCATGTCTCCCCTTTTATTATGGAATAAAATTTTACAAGAAATTTAATATATAAATTTTTCTTATCATGGAAAAATCAATTCATAATTGATTTTATAAAATAAAATAAACCAATCCATGGTTCATTTTAATTTTCATAAAAAGAATAAATTTCTATATAAATTTCTTTATATAAATTTCTTTATCTATAATTTTATAAAACAAATCACGCTTGATTTATTTTATAATTTAAACCAAACAATTTGGTTTCCCTTTTTATTGTGGCCGGCCAAACCAAGGCCTCTTCCTCACGAATTAAACTCATTTAATTCGTCCATTAAGTCTTCAAAAGACTTAGCCATTTTAAGCTTCCGATGCGTCTCTGATAAATTCAGATTCGCCTTATCTCTCTTGATCGGAAAATCCAATTTTCAACTCGTTTTAAATCCCTCGGATTACTCGTAGTGCGTGTGACTAAATAGGCTTTCGATTTATGTTGGCCGTCTATAATCAACCAATTATAGAACGATCATGAGTGGCACCTAGTAGTACATCATGACCCCCAATTAATCGAAAGGTCAACGGTTGACCTCACAAATAATTCTAAAACCTTTCAGCAGCTCTAATGAATCGTGCCCCATTCCCTTCACCATCTTATACCCACTTGGTTCAGGACACGGTCTATGTGTGTCAGTCCCCACTAGGCTGACTACGTCACACCTAGCCCAAGTAATGTCTTTCTTGTCCAACGGATTCTAATTACTCTCATGTCTTTCAAAGACTCATACTCTGAACATGTCATGCTCTGGCCAGAGGCTTTGAGTAACAATCCGACGATAGGCCTTGGGTATACATCCCCTCGCAAGGAGTGGTGAATCCTTTGTAGGCTTTTCAAACATCTTCGGGCACTTCGGCTTATACCCAACCATCCTGGGTCCACACCTCCTTGGAGATGCTTGCTTAAGATGTTAAAGTATAAGTCTCCATGACCAAGATGACTTGAACACCGCAAGTCAAAGGAACATCGCAGTTAAGCCGCAGTAAGAACTTCACTGACATTTCTATGTGTAGACTACCATGTGAAGTTTTACAGCCAGTCACTCCAATGAACTTGTTCCCTTAACTAGCATTCATGTTTTTCTCCGGACATCCCAATGTCACCAGCCAGTGAGAATCAGCTGATTAGTGAATAACCCATGCTAGTCTCAACAGAATTGATAGTATCCTTATTTATCAATTCATCGACTAGGGACAATTTCAATACTTCACAATTGCACATGTAGAGATAATCACTATTTGTGAATTCATCACAAATTCTCTTATGCTGTGAATTGTATTGTGGGCATTCAGTAAATGAGTTTAAGATCCCAATCAAATACACAGACATGCATACTCAAATAGTGAATATTCATTTATTAAAATAAATGTTTACAATCATAAGGCGATTGCCTTAGGACACTTCTCTTATATTACTAACAATAAGTAGAGGCTCACAGTCGAGATGGAGTTAGACATACCATCGGGATGGTTGTAGTGTAATAAGGTGTGGTTTGTGTTGACCATAGAAGTACACTAGTGTACTTTGTGTGTATTGAGTATGACCAAAACTAGAGGTCATCCAATTTGTGCTGACTTAATAATTGGATTGGACCTTGGATTATTATGGAGTGCAATCCCTAAATCCCGATATAATAACGAACACGTATAGTTAATATTTATTTCTATGATTTACCAATGGGTGAGATTTATTCTGCTAAATCGATAGGCCCTATAAGTTGGGAAATAATATTAATTATATGGTGTGCCATTGATTATTGATGGAATCTGTGTCCTGGTGAGTCGGGACGATGATGCCCCCTTGATGAGCTCATAAGGTTCATCATGTTAAACCCAACAGGTGGATTAGATCCAACATGATGATATGATTGAGTGGTACTAGTCAAGGAGCCAGAAGTTGATTAATTAAAATTGTCAGTAATTTAAATTAATCGACGGACATTCGATATCTTAAATACGGGGGGATGGATGTGCTCATAATAGGTGGAGCCCATATGAAAATATGGGGGTTGGTGAGGAAGTTCAATGGAGATCCATTAGTGGAATGAATCTTCATTAATGGATTGGTTTTAGATTCATTAGTGGGCCAAGACCCAACTCCTCCTCTTGGTCCCTACCCTATCCCTATATATACCCTATGGGATCAAGAAACCAAGGCTAATTGATCAATCACCCAACACAAGGCTTCTCCCCACAACCTCTCTCCTTTCTCTCTCCTAGGGCGTCGGTGGGTGAAGGATGTAGAAACTCTTCTCCTCCTTCTTTCTTCCATCTTTTCTTCCTCTTCATTCTTCCACTCAGTAGCCGACTACCACTAGGCAAAGGGAGGAGTGTCTTCTCCCTTTTGTGGTGCATGGTGAGGGAAGAACAAGGGGCGGCGGCCGATGCAAGGAGGGGCGACGACGCTAGGTTGTGGCGCAACTCGGAAGGCTTGGTGCCCGGATTCGTGTTGGTGGAAGGGAGTTGTTCTCTCTTCCATCTTCTTCCCTATCTCCTCCTCAGTAGCAACTCGGTGGCCGACAGCCTTGGTGGACCTTGGAGGGTCAGCGGCGCACGGGTAGAGGAGAAGAGACCGATGGCAAAACCCTAAGCTAGGGTTTTGTAAGGTGAGGAAGAAGATGGCACGCCTTGGTGATCCCAGTTCTCGGTAGCTCGTCGCCCACATGACGTCCGGGAGGGGAGGGACATAAGGTAGAAGGCTACGAGGTAAAAGAAGGTATAATTCTCTTCCTTGGCTCCTTCGTTTTAGTCTCGTCATTTCATGTTGATATTAATTAATTATTATCGTGTTGATTATTTGTTAATCATGTTTAATAATTAATTAATTCGACCCCGATAATAAACACAAAAATCGGCGATCCACTCGTCGTCATTTCCGCGGTCGAACGGTTAGGCAAATTACAAGGCTCGATCTTTGAGATTGGCCAAGTTGTAATTTGGATCGTTCGATACGATGATGAGATGGTCGTTGGGAGACGGATCTCCATTCGGATTAATTTTTTAATCTGTACAAATGGAGAGGTCTTGATGGTAGCCCAATACTAGTGTCACGATGAGCACTCAAATTTAGATATTTATAAACTGAAAACCCTTGGCTAACAAATGTAAAAATGTAGAATAGGGGTCTCAGGTCGTATTTTTCCAAAGGCTAGTTGTGATTCAAGCTTGCAAGTTATTTGTCATTTGAATGTATGGATTTTCTAGATAAAATGGGGAGTTTTGGCGATAAGGAAATGATAATATAAAATAGACTAGAACGAACTCAACTAAAGCATGTAATGAACTAGGCAATTGCGGGAACTAAACATAACCTAATTGACAATTGAGCAAGTAAATTCAAACGATGCAATTGAAACTTAATGAACTAATTGCAGGGAGTAAATTGCAGAAAACTAATTTGCAAGACAATGAAAATTAGAACAAAACAATGCTTAAACATTTGGCTTGAAGTGTAATGGAAACAACTTGAACAACTTAAAGAAATAAATGCTTGAAACTAGAAATTATCCTAATTAGAACATCACATCAGTTTATATCCAAAAGTTCCCTTTGCCGTCACACAAAGGTTGAGCTAAGAACCCCCTAGCTCAAAAACCAATGAAGGAAGACTTCCTTGGATCAATTTGCTATGAGTTACCTTCCTGATCGATCAATCGACTGATCAGGTCCTCTTCTGATTGGTCACGGGACAGATCAGAGACACCTCTGTCCGGTCATCGCGATCGGTCAGTAGCTGAATCGCTTCTGCCGAACTTCTCCTTCTTGATGCACTGATTCGCGATCGAGCCCAAAATCCTAAGAACAGCGTCGGAGAACCCCTCCTTACTATCCTTCAGCTTCAGTCGATGGAGATCGGCGATCAAATAGAATAAATCGGTAGAATGGAACTCCGGCGACACCCTCGCGAAGCTCCTTCATCTACGAAGATTGATTAGCAAACAAAACCTAAAAACTCACCTCGATGATCCGAAACCTTGTAGGCAAACAGATGTAATGTTGGTCGCGCGCGTGATCTGAGGATGAACGGTGAAGAACTGATGAAGAAAATGGAAGGAAACACTATCTGAAACTACTCTGCTACTCCACGCGACGACGAAGACTAAAGAGGGAATTCCCATTTTAATTAAAACCATTTGAAATTGGATGGCTGAGATTGTTCTGGATTCATCCGTCAGTTGGATTAACTCAGATTTGAACCAATCTCCCCAGATCTCGATCTGTGGCTCTGATCTACTCCTATTAAGCTTGGATCAATCAGATCTGCGATGGATGTCTCAGATCTTCCTCTCTTTTGAATAGATGGTCTAAATCCTCTTGAGCTTGATCCTGTAGGACCGGTGCCGTCGATAGAGGGGGGGTGAATATCGACCGTTCAAAATATTCGTAAAACTTCATGGAAAACTCGTTCGTTCTAGACTTAGAATATTAGTAGCGCAGCGGAAAATAAGAACAGAAAAATAAATGCACAACAGAATGACACGCGGATTTTTACATGGTTCCCGACCCCCCAGGGTCAGTACATCCAAGGCCTATGCACGGGAACGCCGGTCCACTATTGGTCTCCTTTTCGGACTTTCCGGAGGCGGAGAAACCCGACTTACAGTGCAGAATTACAATCAATAATATGGAAATTTAAGTACAGTAATTTAAAAGGCAAACCAACGAGAAAAAGTATGAAGCTCGGCCGATCTAGACCTCCGAAGTGCCGCGCACCACCTCCTGGAGCCTCCCGGTCGTAGAGCCTCGTTTCTAGCGTGTTGTCGTCGGTTGGAATGATCAGAATCGCTCTGGAATGTTGTTTTTGAAGCTGAGGGGTCGAGGCCCCTTATAAAGGCCTCCTGGGGGCGCCCCGGACGCTAGGGGCGCCCCGGAAGACTCGGTCAACTCTTATCCTTGCGCCTACCTCGCTGCAGGTGATAAGACTTTGACCAGGGCACCCTCGATGCTCCGGGCGCCCCCGTGGAGGCTTATCCTATATTCTGGCTTCGAAACAGCAAAACAGCTACTAATTAGGGCGCCCCGGACGCTCCGGGCACCCCGGTTGACACCTGTTCTGCATACACCACGAAAACTACCACTTTAGTACTGCCTGGGGGCGCCCTGGCTGCATGGGGGCGCCCCCAACACTGGGGGCGCCTTGGTTAGGGCATTCTAGCTTCACTTGTTTGCTTTGTCTCCGGTTCTTGGTACCTGCAAGATACATAAACACAAAGCACATATACATGAAATATTAAGCCTAAGGACATGGTTCTGACTTCGGATTTGCACGAAACCCTAGGTTGAACAGGCACAAGTTCCTATCCCCGAGAACTCGCCCTTCACCTACTCCTTTCAGGAGATGGTTGCCACCCAGCCCTTCGGGTGGACTTTTACTTAGCTTCCAATTACTCCGGATCTCGAGACGCCCAAACCCTGACCCGTCTCTACTCCTGTCCTTAGTCATCGCTCAGCTAAGTTGCTTAGTCCCTCGGACCAAGTCTTCATTTCCTAGTAGTCCTTCGCCAGGTGCCAAGCAGCCCTTCGCTAGGTCTTTGTTACCCAGTGGTCCTTCGCCTGGTGCTTAGCAATCCTTCGCTAGGTCTTCTATGCCTAGCAGCCCTTCGCTAGGTGCCTAGCAGCCCTTCACTAGGTCTTCTATGCCTAGTAGTCCTTCACTAGGTGCCTAGCAGCCTTTCGCTAGGTCTTAGGGTTACGATTCCTAGCTGCCCTTCGCTAGGTGCCTAGCAGCCCTTCGCTAGGTCTTAAGGTTACGATACCTAGCAGCCCTTCGCTAGGTGCCTAGCAGCCCTTCGCTAGGTCTTGAGGTTTCGATACCTAGCAACCCTTTGCTAGGTGCCCAGCATCCCTTCGCTGGGACTTAGGGTTTCGATGCCTAGATCAACTAGGACTTTTCTTCAGCTAACTTCTCTCTTACTCCCCTTTGTCTATTTAGTGTATCACTGACTTAAGTATATTGTCAAACATTGAAACACTTCAAGAGGAACATCATTGATGCAACTTGCACCAACAATCTCCCCCTTTTTGATGTTTGACAATAACTTAAGTTAGATTGGTTTAAGGGGCTAACTCACTATCCTTAGGATAAAAAAACAAGAAAAATTGATATAAGTTTTGAAACTATATTTTTTATCTTTGGGAGAGAATTTTTCTAACTTAAGCACACATCTCTCCCCCTTTGTCATACATCAAAAAATTAAAATACTTGCACCAACATTAAAAACCTTTGATTCTTTTTGAAAGTACCTAGTACAAAATTTTTGAAAGCATTGTATTTTGAATAATATATTGCAAAAATTATGTAATTTTTGAAAAATATAAGTACCTTTGAAAATATATTGAATTTTGGAATAAATAAGTACTTTTGGAAAATGCATAACTTTTGAAAGAATGTTATTTTGGAAAATATAAATGTTATGCCTATTTTGCAAGTACTAACTGTGTTTCGAATATAAGTGTTTTATGAAACACAATATTTTTCAAGGTCAAGTAAATATTCATATAATTTTAAAAAATGATAGTACTTTTGAAAGACTATTTGGCTTTGAAAGACAGAAGTATTTTTGAAAACATAATATTTGACTTTACTTGGTTAATTTTCCAGTCTGACACTATCCTGGGAACCCTTGTTGACTACAAGGACATTTTCCTAAGTGTCCTGGAAGTTTTCCAACTCAAGTAAATATTATAAAAAATTTCATAAGTCACAGAATAATAGGATGTAAATTAATTTTGAAAAATGTAAAGATTTTAAAGTGATAATACTTGATTTGGTTTATCTTTTAGTTTGACACAATCATAGGAAACCTTGTTGACTACAAGGACATTTTCCTAAGTGTCCTGGAAGATTTTCCAAACTCAAGATATTATTTCAGATTGAAAAACCAGATAAATTTTTGAAAATAATAGTAATTTTTGAAAATTGATACTATTTTGAAAGAATACTTATGTTTTCAACAGGATTTGAAAATACCGCTCATGAAAACATTTGAAATATTCAATAATTCTTTTAATTTGATCTCCCCCTAAACTTGACCTAGTCCTGGGAAGCTTGTTGACCACAAGTACTCATCCTCTAAGTCTTAAGGGTTGATTCAAATTAAGGAAATTATTTAATAATTTCAAAACAATTAATTAAAAAAAAATTGTTTCAGAAGTTTGATTTATACTCCCCCTAAAGTTGACACATCCTAGGAGTCCTTGTAGATTATGAAGTGGACCTTCCTCTGTGTCTTTAGGGTTTATCAAAATCAAACAAGACAGATAAATTTTACAACATAAATCTTTTTCGAAAAACACAAGTGATAACGTTTTAAAGCTCAGTTTTCGAAAGGTATTTTCAAATAATAGTAATGTTTAAGATGCAGTTTTTGAAAACCATTTAAAAAATGAAAAGTACTCCCCCTGTACCCGATACCGTTTGACTTTATCTAAGTGCCTTAAGGGACTTTAGTGTTGTCCTAAGAGGCTTGTGTCTAATTGCGTAAGTCAAACAATTTTTGAAAAGATATAATTTTTGAAAAGTATATAATATGTATATTCAATCAGACAAGCATGAATTCCATAAAAATATTATTATGTTGAAGCACTATTTTGAAAATATATTTTTAGAAAAATATTCTAATGATTTTGAAAAATAATTTTGAAAAACATTTTTCAATTTATTAGTCCTTAACATCTCACCCATTTTAGATGTATCAATACAACAAGCATGATTGTCTTATAAGTGTATTGTGAGATGCTTGAATCATTTTTCTTTAATTTATTTTTCAATTCTAAGATTTAATTGAAGCTTGTGTTAGATTTGAATTTGACAAGAAGTAACTTGAATTTGAATTTCAAAAATTGGCTTCCAGGTCTTGGCGAGGCACTAGGCCTTCTTTGGCCGTAGCCTTATGGGATCATCCACCCTTTCCTTGGCAAAGCCTTTTAATGAAATTTCATTTTCAAAATTATTCTTTGAAAAATTTCTGGTCTAACTAGTTTGAGTTTTGGATCGGTAGCTTCGGCTAGTTCCGCCAAATTGGCTTCCCTAACGTACTATCATCTCACCTCCACCCAATACTATGTTGTCAAGTTTCAATTATTCTTTTTCCTATAGCCGTTCTAATATATGCATAAATTTTAAATATGAATGACATGTCATATATTTTAAAAGAATAACAGATGCATGTCATGGCAATTATGCATGAGTCAAACAAGTCCAAGGCATTTTATTTAAGTTTCTAAAAATGTATCAAATTCCCGATTTGATATATGTCGTGTGAACCCGCGAATATGCCAACCCACTTTGACATATTTAGTGTTATTAATTTTAATTGTTACAGTTTGCGTAAAAT
The DNA here is from genome assembly GCA_024364735.1 of Boesenbergia rotunda. Lineage (NCBI taxonomy): Eukaryota > Viridiplantae > Streptophyta > Magnoliopsida > Zingiberales > Zingiberaceae > Boesenbergia > Boesenbergia rotunda. Next base: position 210,826 of record JAGFNQ010003148.1, on the reverse strand, counting down.
TATATTTTAGTTTGAGTTTAAGTTATTTAAGATTTGAAGTTGAGTTAATTGAAGTTTGAATTAACTTGATTAGCTTTATTTGAATCAAATTGATTCAATTGACTTATTTAAAATTTAATTTAATTTAATTTAATTTGAATTTAATTTAATTTAATTCAATTTGAATTTAATTTAATTTAAATTTAATTTAATTTGAATTTAATTTAATTTGATTTAATTTGAATTTAATTTAATTTAATTTGAATTGAATTTAATTTAATTTGAATTTAATTTAAATTAATTTAATTTAATTTGAATTTAATTTAATTTGAATTTAATTTAATTTGATTTAATTTAATTTGAATTAATTTGAATTTAATTTAATTTGAATTTAATTTAATTTGATTTAATTTAATTTGAATTTAATTAATTTAAATTTAATTTAGGATTTAATTTGAATTAAATTTAATTTGAATTAATTTAATTTGAATTTAATTAATTTGAATTTAATTTAGGATTTAATTTAGGATTTAATTTGAATTAATTTGAATTTAATTTGGATTAATTTGAATTTAATTAGGATTAAATTTGAATTAATTTGAATTTAATTAGGATTTAATTTGAATTAATTTAAATTTAATTAGGATTTAATTTGAATTAATTTGAATTTAATTTGGATTAAATTAAGATTTAATTCGATGTTAAGATTTAATTCGAATTATAATGATTAATTAATAATTGTGGGTTTAAATTCATCATTTTCATTATTTCAAAAATTTCTTCTTCATTTTTGACTTTCTTTTCAAGTTTTTCTAATAATTTTAATTTATTTAAATTTTTGTAATTTTTATTGATTATGGCATTTATCTTAGAAAATTCTATCTCCTCCTCAAGATTAAATTTTTCAATATCCTCACAGTAGGTGGAGTAAATTGGGCCACTAGTTAAAGTTTTATAATAATATTCAATATTATCTATGATTAAACTATTATCTAGGAGAATTTTATATTCAAAATTATCCTCAGAATTATCCTCAGATATATTTTCAATATTTTTTATCTCTAGATTATCTTTAAGAATTTCAGAATTAATTTCAGAATTAATCTTGAGATTTTCAGGATTAATTTCGGATTTATCCTTAGGATATTCAAATTTAAATTCCGAATTATCCTTAGGATTTTCAAATTTGAATTCGGATTTATCCTTAGGATTAATTTTGTCTGAATCAGAATTAACTTTATCAGAAAAAATTTTATCAGATAAATTATCAGAATTATCAGAATTAATTTTATAAGATAAATTATCAGAATTATCATAATTATTTTGTCAAATAAATTATCAGAATTATCAGAATTAATTTTATCAGATAAATTATCAGAATTATCAGAATTAATTTTATCAGATAAATTATCAGAATTATCAAAATTAATTTTATCAGATAAATTATTAGAATTAATTTTATAAGATAAATTATTAGAATTAATTTTATAAGATAAATTATCAGAATTATCAGAATTAATTTTAACAATTTCTGAATTGATATTCTGAATTAGACAATTAATTTCTAATATTTTGGTTATATTCACGTTTTGTAATTTAACATGCAAAAAGTTAATTTTACTATGCAGTAAATCTACTTTGTCAGAAAAATAAATTACTTTATCACATGGCAGTGCAGGAACTTGTAAAATTTTTGGAACATATATTTTTCGTACCTTTGCCGGACACTTATTTTTGTAATATCCGTATTTCTCGCACTTGAAGCATTGCACATGATCCTTATTTTTCCGGACTCCTGGCGCTGGTATCACCTTTGCCGTCGGTGACGAACGATTCTTATGAGTAGGGCACTGATTTCTGTAGTGCCCTCTCTCCCTGCATGTGAAACAGATAATATGGAATTTAAAAATGGACATTTTAAAATTAAAATTACCTGATTCACCCCTGGGCTCCCCCTCAATTCCTGGCTTGTTGCTCCGTCGGCGGTTAGTCCGGTGAAGAGCGGCTCGGCTCTGATACCAATTGTAGGACCGGTGCCGTCGATAGAGGGGGGGTGAATATCGACCTTCAAAATCTTCGTAAAACTTCGTGGAAAACTCGTTCGTTCTAGACTTAGAATATTAGTAGCGCAGCGGAAAATAAGAACAGAAAAATAAATGCACAACAGAATGACACGCGGATTTTTTACTTGGTTCCCGACCCCCCAGGGTCAGTACATCCAAGGCCTATGTACGGGAACGCCCGTCCAATATTGGTCTCGTTTGCGGACTTTCCGGAGGCGGAGAAACCCGACTTACAGTGCAGAATTACAATCAATAATATGGAAATTTAAGTACAGTAATTTAAAAGGCAAACCAACGAGAAAAAGTATGAAGCTCGGCCGATCTGGACCTTCGAAGTGCCGCGCACCTCCTCCTGGAGCCTCCCGGTCGTAGAGCCTCGTTTCTAGTGTGTTGTCATCGGTCGGAATGATCAGAATCGCTCTGGAATGTTGTTTTTGAAGCTGAGGGGTCGAGGCCCCTTATAAAGGCCTCTTGGGGGCGCCCCGGACACTAGGGGCGCCCCGGAAGACTCGGTCAACTCTTATCCTTGCGCCTACCTCGCTGCAGGTGATAAGACTTTGACCAGGGCACCCCGGATGCTCCGGGCGCCCCCGTGGAGGCTTATCCTATGTTTTGGCTTCGAAACAGCAAAACAGCTACTAATTAGGGCGCCCCGGACGCTCCGGGCGCCCCGGTTGACACCTGTTCTGCATACACCACGAAAACTGCCACTTTAGTACTGCCTAGGGGCGCCCCCATTGCTGGGGGCGCCCTGGCTGCATGGGGGTGCCCTGGCTGCATGGGGGTGCCCTGGCTGCATGGGGGCGCCCCCAACACTAGGGGCGTCCTGGTTAGGGCATTCCAGCTTCACATGTTTGCTTTGTCTCCGGTTCTTGGTACCTACAAGATACATAAACACAAATCACATATACATGAAATATTAAGCCTAAGGACATGGTTCTGACTTCGGATTTGCACGAAACCCTAGGTTGAACTGGCACGAGTTCCTATCCCCGAGAACTCGCCCTTCACCTACTCCTTTCAGGAGATGGTTGCCACCCTGCCCTTCGGGTGGACTTTTACTTAGCTTCCGATTACTCCGGATCTCGAGACGCCCAAACCCTGACCCGTCTCTACTCCTGTCCTTAGTCATCGCTCAGCTAAGTTGCTTAGTCCCTCGGACCAAGTCTTCATTTCCTAGCAGTCCTTCGCCAGGTGCCTAGCAGCCCTTCACTAGGTCTTTGTTACCCAGCGGTCCTTCGTCTGGTGCCTAGCAATCCTTCGCTAGGTCTTCTATGCCTAGCAGCCCTTCGCTAGGTGCCTAGCAGCCCTTCGCTAGGTCTTCTATGCCTAGTAGTCCTTCACTAGGTGCCTAGCAGCCCTTCGCTAGGTCTTAGGGTTACGATTCCTAGCTGCCCTTCGCTAGGTGCCTAGCAGCCCTTCGCTAGGTCTTGAGGTTTCGATACCTAGCAACCCTTTGCTAGGTGCCCAGCATCCCTTCGTTGGGACTTAGGGTTTCGATGCCTAGATCAACTAGTACTTTTCTTCAGCTAATTTCTCTCTTACTCCCCTTTGTCTATTTAGTGTATCAGTGACTTAAGTATATTGTCAAACATTGAAACACTTCAAGAGGAACATCATTGATGCAACTTGCACCAACAATCTCCCCCTTTTTGATTCTTGGGTTATAGGGGGTATTCAACTAAGAAAGGTGATTCTTGGGTTCTTGCTTCCACCATGCAAGTCCCTACACTTTCTAGCTTATCCTCTGAATCTTCTAATGTATCAATCAAAATTGGTGGTCCCTGGGGCTCAGTGCAATCCCCTACACCTGTAGAATCATCTGTAATGCATGCTTTCTCAGCAATATCTGCAACAACCATATTAGAAAAATTTGGACCAATAACAACTGTATCATCACAAAATAAAAGATGAGAAGAATCACAAAATAAAAGACTAGAAGGGTCCTGTAAAACTTTAGAATCGAATTCAAGGCTGTCACATGATTTATTATCAATCTCCTCCACTGCCTCTATAGATAATGACTGCCTATTAGGTATGGGTGGTTCCTGGGGCTCAATGCAATCCCCTACACTCTCAAACCTATCCTCTGAAAATATCTCAATTAAAATAGGTGATCCCTGGGGCTCAGTGCAATCCCCTACACCTAAAGAATCATCTTCAACTGGAAGTGAATAAGATACAACCTCCAACTCAGCTGCCTCTGTAGGTAATACCTCTTCTGCCTCATCTGAACTAGAATCTCCTCCCATTATATCAAGTGAAGCTTTTTCAGCAATTAAATCTGCCTCAATAACTTCATCTAAGATACCCATGCTAATGGTAGGAGGGTCCTCTCTGGGGTGCTGTGGGAAGGGTAAAAAGACTTTTGGCTCCTCCTCTTGAGCTGAAAATTTTGAAAATGGGTTTTGAGCAGGAATTTCAGGAGGCATCCATGCTGTAAGTGCCCTGACTTTGCTGATGTCTTCTTCTTCTTCCACCAAAATTGCAAGATCAATTGAAGAATGACTAAGACTTGCACTAGGGTCACCTTGAACTGGTATAGAATCAATGTCGGGGTTGTTTTGAGATGGAAAATAAGATGCTGAAAATTTTTCAGGAAATTCAGCCCTTGGAATGTTTAGACTTGAAACCACTTCCTCATTCCTCAAAGTTAACTCACAATCATGCCTCTTAAGATTTGGAGTAGCTTGAAAAGGCAATTGGCTCAATCCCTGGGCTTGTATTTGATTCATTTCACTAACCATTTGCTCAAGGCGCCTCTCAATGTTTTGAAGCGTAGAATCATACTCTTGTTGTTGTAAACTTTTCTGTTGTATGATTTGTTCCATAATTTCCCCAAGCCTTTATTGTTAAGCCTCAAGCTCACTAGAATCTTCAAAGTCTTCTTGATTGGTACAGGACTCTTGTTGGTCTTGAAATGTGACATAAGATTGCTAAAAATTATAAGTAAGCTGTGAACTCTGAAAATGAAGCTGTTGGGGTTGATTAAATGATTGCTTTGGCTACTAGAATTGCTGAAAATTGGGCTGAGAACTTGGTTGAAACTGCTGAAAATTATAGCTCTAAAAATTCTGGTTCTGAGGTTGAAATTGTTGTAGTGAAGGCTGAAATTGTGGAGGTTGAAAACTCTGATTGTATGGTTGAAAGCTTTGCTGATTAGGATTGTAATCTTGTTGAAAATTTTGAAATTGTGGCTGAAATTGCTGTAGTGGCTGATTCCAAGGTTGGTTTTGTTGAAAGTGTTGGTTTGGTTGCTGAAAATCTTGATAAGGCTGGAATGGTTGGAAATTTTGCTGAAAATTCTGGAATTGAAAATAGGGTTGCTGAAAATTCTGACAACGCTGCTGAAAGTTCTGGAAATACAGATATTCTGCCATGGAACTGCTTAAATGAGTAGAAAAAATTTTAATAGCTCCTCAAACTCTCAAGATCACCACCTGCAGTCCTGTCACAAAACAAACAAAATGGCAGCAATTGTATATAGAAAGATTAAGCAAATGAAAATAGAATCAAAGAATATAAATATTAAACACAAGCTCAAACTAAACAAACTCAACTAGTGTTTCCCCGGCAACGGCGCCAAAAATTTGATGGTAGCCCAATACTTGTGTCACGATGAGCACTCAAATTTAGATATTTATAAACTGAAAACCCTTGGCTAACAAATGCAAAAATGTAGAATAGGGGCCTCAGGTCGTATTTTTCCAAGGACTAGTTGTGAGTGATTAATTCAAGCTTCCAAGATATTTGTCGTTTGAATGTTTGGGTTTTCTAGATAAAATGGGGGGTTTTGGCGATAAGAAAATGACAATATAAAATAGACAAGAATGAACTCAACTAAAGCATGTAATGAACTAGGCAATTGCGGGAACTAAACTTAACCTAATTGACAATTGAGCAAGTAAATTCAAATGATGCAATTGAAACTTAAAGAACTAAATGCAGGGAGTAAATTGCAGAAAACTAATTTGCAAGACAATGAAAATTAGATCAAAACAATGCTTAAACATTTGGCTTGAAGTGTAATGGAAACAACTTGAACAACTTAAAGAAACAAATGCTTGAAACTAGAAATTATCCTAATTAGAACATCACATCAGTTTATATCCAAAACATCCCTTTGCCGTCACACAAAGGTTGAGCTAAGAACCCCCTAGCTCAAAAACCAATGAAGGAAGACTTCCTTGGATCAATTTGCTGTGAGTTACCTTCCTGATCGGTCAACCGACTGATCAGGTCCTCTTCTGATCGGTCACGGGACAGGGAGTAAATTGCAGAAAACTAATTTGCAAGACAATGAAAATTAGATCAAAACAATGCTTAAACATTTGGCTTGAAGTGTAATGGAAACAACTTGAACAACTTAAAGAAACAAATGCTTGAAACTAGAAATTATCCTAATTAGAACATCACATCAGTTTATATCCAAAACATCCCTTTGCCGTCACACAAAGGTTGAGCTAAGAACTCCCTAGCTCAAAAACCAACGAAGGAAGACTTCCTTGGATCAATTTGCTGTGAGTTACCTTCCTGATCGGTCAACCGACTGATCAGGTCCTCTTCTGATCGGTCACGGGACCGATCAGAGAAACCTCTGTTCGGTCACCGCGATCAGTCAGTAGCTGAATCGCTTCTGTCGAACTTCTCCTTCTTGATGCACTAATTTACGATCGAGCCCAAAATCCTAAGAACAGCGTCAGAGAACCCCTCCTTACTGTCCTTCAGCTTCAGTCGATGGAGATTGGTGATCAAATAGAAGAAATTGGTAGAATGGAACTCCGGCGACACCCTTGCCAAGCTCCTTCAGATATGAAGATTGATTAGCAAACAAAACCTAAAAACTCACCTCGATGATCCGAAACCTTGTAGACAAACAGATGTAATGTTGGTCGCACGCGCGATCTGAGGAAGAATGTTGAAGAATTGATGAAGAAAACAGAAGGAAACGCGATCTGAAACTACTCTGCTACTCCACGCGACGAGGAAGACTGAAGAGGGAATTCCCGTTTTAATTAAAACCATTTGAAATTGGACGACTGAGATTGTTCTGGATTCATCCGACGGTTGGATTAACTCAGATCTGAACCAATCTCCCCAGATCTCAATCTGTGGCTCTGATCTACTCCTCTTAAGCTTGGATCAATCAGATCTGCGATGGATGGCTCAGATCTTCCTCTCTTTTGAATAGATGGTCTAAATCCTCTTGAGCTTGATCCAACGGTCAAATCGCTTCTGATTTGGATGTAACTTTCAGATCTTGATTTGGGGTCATGATTAGCCCTATCCTGAACTCGGATTGATCAGAAGTTGACCGATGGCTCAGATCTAGCCATTTCTTGATCGGACGGCTCATATTAATCCGATGCTTGATCACCTTGATCCTGATCCAATTCTGGCTCAAGTCTGACTCAATCTGATCTAGGTCCATGGTCATTTGAAGCCGACAAAATTAGATTCATATTTTAGTGCCAAAATATCTCAAATATACAAAGATTTGAATCAAAAGCTAAAATAGAAAGAATTCATGAAACCTAATGTAAATGCAAACTTAAGCATATAAAAGTGGATCAAAACATGAATTTGAGAGCCTAAATTTATCAACAAAATGGTAATTATCAGGTCTCTCAAGGATGACCAATATTTGCTTAGGAAACCCGCCAAGCCATACCCATCAGGGTTATTCTCCAGTCTGGACACTTGTTCTTGTAGTGTCTATGCTTTTGACACTTGAAGCATTTGACATGGTTCTTGTCCCTCCGAACTCCTATTCGATACCTTCGTTTTCGTCGGTGGTGACGTACAAATCTTACAAGTAGGACACTTGTTTTTGTAGTGTCCTCTCTCCCTGCATATGAAACAGATTATCTGAAATTTAAAATTAGACAAAAAAAATTACCTCTTTCACCCTTGACTCTCCCTCAATTCTTGGACTTCTTGCTCCTTCGGCGGTGAGTCTGATCAGGGCCACCTGCTTTGATACCAATTGTAGGATCGGTGGCGTCGATAGAGGAGGGGGTGAATATCGACTCATAAACTGTTTCCGAAATTTCGTCGATCGTTCTCTTAATATCAAAGTTGTTAGTAGCACAGTGGAATAATAAAGAAAAAACACAACATAGTAAACATGCGGGATTTACTTGGTTCCCAACCCCTAGGGTCAGTACGTCCAAGGTCTAATTATGAGTAGCGCCTGTCCACTAGTGGTCTCCTTTTCGAAAGTTTTTCGGAGGCGGAGAAACCCGTCTTACAGTTTTTGGTACAAGCACAATAATGATAATAAAATGAACACAACTTGTAAGTAAATGCAAACCAACAAAAATGACGATCCCGACCAATCCAGAAGTCTGAAGCGTTACACACTTCCTCCTAGAGTCTCCTTGGTCATAGAGCTTTGTCTTAACACTTTTTCTTTGCAGGGAATGAGTAATCGGATGGAAAGATTGATATCCTGAACTGAGGGATCGAATCCCCTTATATACATTGCATCCGAGAGCCCTAGAGCCCATAGAGGTGCCTCAAAGGTGAAGCAATCTGATTTGAACTAGCAAACAATGTGCAAGGATAAAACCTACCTTCTTGGGCACCTGGGAGCAATGAGGTGCCAGGGATGATGAGGGCGCTTGGGATGGGAGGCGCTGTTGGTGCAAGATGCATCAGTGATGCCCTCCTCTAAGTGTTTTAATGTTTGACAATATGCTTAAGTCAGTGATACATTGAACAAGGGAAGGGTAGTCAAGAAAACTGGACCAAAGTGAACCAAAGTCTTAGTTATCCTAGGCACGAAGTCCTAGTTCAAGAATTAGGCACTAAGTCTGTTAGTAATATGAGAGAAGTGTCCAAAGGTAATCGCCTTATGATTGTAAACATTTATTTTAATAAATGAATATTCACTATTTGAGTATGCATGTTTGTGTATTTGATTGGGATCTTAAACTCATTTACTGAATATCCACAATACAATTCACAGCATGAGAGAATTTGTGATGAATTCACAAATAGTGATTATCTCTACATGTGCAATTGTGAAGTATTGAAATTGTCCCTAGTCGATGAATTGATAAATAAGGACATTATCAATTCTATTGAGACTAGCATGGGTTATTCTCTAATCAGCTGATTCTCACTGGCTGGTGACATTGGGATGTCCGGAGATAAACATGAATGCTAGTTAAGGGAACTAGTTCATTGGAGTGACTGGCTGTAAAACATCACATGGTAGTCTATGTTGGTGCAAGTTGCATCAATAATATTCCTCTTGAAGTGTTTTAATGTTTGAGAATACACTTAAGTCAGTGATACATTGAACAGACAAAGGGGAGCAAAAGAAAAGTAACCTTAGCCGAAGAAAAGTCCTAGTTAATCTAGGCATCGAAACCCTAAGTCCCAGCGAAGGGATGCTGGGCACCTAGTGAAGGGCTGCTAGGTATCAAAACCCTAAGACCTAACGAAGGGTTGTTAGGCACCTAGCGAAGGACTGCTAGGTATCGTAACCTTAAGACCTAGCGAAGGGCTGCTAGGCACCTAGCGAAGGGCTGCTAGGTATCGTAACCCTAATACCTAGCGAAGGGCTGCTAGGCACCTAGCGAAGGGTTGCTAGGAATCAAAACCCCAAGACCTAGCGAAGGGCTGCTAGGCATAGAAGACCTAGCGAAGGGCTGCTAGGCACCTAGCGAAGGGCTTCTAGGCATAGAAGACCTAGCAAAGGATTGCTAGGCACCAGGCGAAGGACCGCTTGGTAACAAAGACCTAGCGAAGGGCTGCTAGGCACCAGGCGAAGGACTGCTAGGAAATAAAGACTTGGTCCGAGGGACTAAGCCACTTAGCTGAGCGATAACTAAGGACAGGAGTAGAGACGGGTCATGGTTTGGGCGTCTCGAGGTCCGGAGGTATCGGAAGCTAAGCAAAAGTCCACCCGAAGGGCCGGGTGGCAACCGTCTCCTGAAAGGAGTAGGTGAAGGGAGAGTTCTCGGGGATAGGAACTCGTGCCGGTTTGACCTAGGGTTTCATGAAAATCCAAAGTCCGAACCAAGTCCTTAAGCTTAATATTTCATGTATATGTGCTTTGTGTTTGTGTATCTTGCAGGTACCAAGAACCGGAGACAAAGCAAGTAAACAAGTGAGGCTGGAAGGCAACATCCAGGGAGCCCTCATGCACCAGGGCGCCCCCATGCACCGGGTCAACCCTGTTTCGCTGCTGCGAGTCCGATGCACAGGATAATGCGCTCAAGAGGGTGCCCGGGATGTTCGGGGTGCCCTGGTCAAAGAACTTATCACCTGCGGCGAAGTAAGCGCAAAGATAAGGGTTGACCGAGTCTTCCGGGGCGCCCCCAGCGTCCGGGGCGCCCCCAGGAGGCCTTTATAAGGGGCCTCGACCCCTCTACTTCAGATACGATTTCCAAGAACCATTCCAACCATTTTAACCGATGGCAACACACTAGAAATGAGGCTCTACGACCGGGAGGCTCCAGGAGGAAGTGCGCGGCTCTTCGGAGGTCCAGATTGGCCGAGCTTCATCTTTGTCTTGTTGGTTTGCATTTAGTTAATTATCGTACTTAAATTTCATTATATTTTGATTGTAATATCGCACTGTAAGTCGGGTTTCTCCTCCTCCGCAAAGTCTGGAAAGGAGACCAATAGTGGACGGGCGTTCCCGTGCATAGGCCTTGGATGTACTGACCCTGGGGGGTCGGGAACCAAGTAAAAATCCGTTGTGTCCTTTGTTTTGTTTTTCGTTCTATTTATTTTCCGCTGCGCTACTAATATCTTAAGTCTAGAACGATCCGAGTTTTCTACGAGATTCCGAGAAAGATTTTGAACGATCGATATTCACCCCCCCTCTATCGACTGCACCGGTCGTATAATTGGTATCAGAGCCGAGCCGCTCTTCACCGGACTAACCGCCGACGGAGCAAAGACGCCAGGAGATGAGGGGGAGCCCAGGGGTGAATTAGGTATATTTTAATGTCCAATTTTAAATTCCATATTATCTGTTTCACGTGCAGGGAGAGAGGGCACTACAAAAATCAGTGCCCTACTCATAAGAATCGTTCGTCACCGGCGGCAAAGGAGATACCAGCGCCAGGAGTTCTGAAAAATAAGGATCACGTGCAATGCTTCAAGTGCGAGAAATACGGACATTACAAAAACAAGTGTCCGGCGAAGGTACACAAGATTTATGTTCCAAAAATTTTACAAGTTCTTGCACTGCCATGTGATAAAATAGTTGATTTTTCTGTTAAAGTAGATTTACTGTATAGTAAAATTATATTTTTGCATGTTAAATTACAAAACGTGAATATGACCAAAATATTAGAAATTAATTGTTTAATTCAGAATATCAACTCAGAAATTGATAAAATTAATTCTGATAATTTATCTGATAAAACTAATCTTGATAAGTTATCTGATAAAATTAATTCTGATAATTTATCTGATATAATTAATTCTGATAATCTATCTGATAGAATTAATTCTGATAATTTTTCTGATAAAATTTGTTTTGATAATTTTAATTCAGACAAATTAAATCCTAAGGATAATTCGAAATTCAAATTTGAAAATCCTAAGGATAAATCCGAATTCAAATTTGAATATCTTAAGGATAATTCAGAAATTAATTCTGAACATCTCAAGATTAACTCAGAAATTAATTCTGAAAATCTTAAAGATAATCTAAAGATTAATGTTGGAAATATTGAAAATATATCTGAGGATAATTCTGAGAATAATTTTGAAATTAAAATTCTCCTAGATAATAATTTAATTATAGATAATATTGAATATTATAAAACTTTAACTAGTGGCCCAATTTACTCCACCTACTGTGAGGATATTGAAAAATCTAATCCTAAGGAGGATATGGAACTCTCTAAGATAAAGGCCATAAACAATAAAAATTACAAAAATCCAAATAAATTAAAATTATTAGAAAAACTTGAAAAGAAAGATAAAGATGAAGAAGAAATTTTTGAAATAATGAAAATGATGAATTTAAACCCATAATTATTAATTAATCATTAAATCATAATTAAATATTAATTAAATTCAAATTAAATCTTAATTAAATTCAAATTAAATCTTAATTAAATTCAAATTAAATCTTAATTAAATATTAATTAAATTCAAATTAAATCTTAATTAAATATTAATTAAATTCAAATTAATTTGAATTAAATCCTAATTAATTCAAATTAAATTCGAATTAAATCCTAATTAAATTCAAATTAATTCAAATTAAATCCTAATTAAATTCAAATTAAATTCGAATTAAATCCAAATTACATTTAAATTAAATTCAAATTAAATCCTAATTAAGTTCAAATTAGTTTAAATTAAATCCTAATTAAATTTAAATTAATTCGAATTAAATTCAAATTAAATTTGAATTAAATCCTATTTAAATTCAAATTAATTCGAATTAAATCCAAATTAAATTCAAATTAAATTTGAATTAAATCCAAATTAAATTCAAGTTAAATCCAAATTAAATTCAAATTAAATTCGAGTTAAATCTTAATTAAATTCAAATTAAATTCGAGTTAAATCCTAATTAAATTCAAATTAATTTAAATTATATCCTAATTAAATTCAAATTAAATTAAATTCAAATTAAATTAAATTAAATTAAAATTAAATTAAATTCAAATTAAATTAAATTAAAATTGAGTTCAATTCAATTAAAATTTTATTTAAGTCAATTAAAATCAATTTGATTCAAATAAAGTTAATCAATTCAATCTACTTCAAATAAATTCAACTTTAATTGATTCAAATCAATTCAATCTTAGTTAATTAATTTTCAAGTTAATTCAAACTTCAATTAACTCAACGTCAAATCTTAAATAACTTAAACTCAAACTAAAATAAAATTTTACGCAAACTATAACAATTAAAATTAATAACATTAAATATGTCAAAATGGGTTGACATATTCGCGGGTTAACACGACAATTATCAAATCGGGAATTTGATACATCTTTAGAAACGTAATTAAAATACTTTGGAATTGTTTGACTCATGCATAATTGCCATGTCATGCATCTGCTACTTACTTTTAATATCTGACATGTCATTCATGTTTAAATTTTGTGCATATATTAGAACGGCTATAGGAAAAAGAATAATTGAAACTTGATCAACCTAGTATTGGGTGGAGGTAAGATGATAGTACGTTAGAGAAGCCAATTCTAATAAGGTCAAGTATACTCTACTTGGTCTCTTTAGACTGGTGAAACTAGCCGAAGCTACCGATCCAAGACCCAAACTAGTTAGACCAGAATTTTTCAAAAAGTAATTTTGAAAATGAAATTTCATTGAAAGGCTTTGTCAAGGAAAGTGTTGATGATCCAATAAGGCTACAGCCAAAGAAGGCCTAGTGCCTCGCCAAGACCTGGAAGCCAATTTTTGAAATTCAAATTCAAGTTACTTCTTGTCAAATTCAAATCTAACACAAGCTTCAATTAAATCTTAGAGTTAATAATAAATTAAGAAAAATGATTCAAGCATCTCACAATACACTTATAAGACAACCATGCTTGCTGTATTGATACATCTAAAATGGGTGAGATGTTAAGGACTAATGAATTGAAAAATATTTTTCAAAATTGTTTTTCAAAATTGTTAGAATATTTTCCTAAAAATATATTTTCAAAATAGTGCTTCAACATAATAATGTTTTTATGGAATTCATGCTTGTCTGATTGAATATATATATATATTATATGCCTTCAAAAATTATATCCTTTGAAAATTGTTTGACTCACTCAATTAGACACAAGCCTCTTAGGACAACACTAAAGTTCCTTAAGGCACTTAGTTAGAGTCAAATGGTGTTGGATGCAGGGGGACTGTTTTATTCTTTTTATTAAAAATATTTTTCGAAAACTGCACCTTAATTTGCATTACATATGTTTTCAAAATTATCTCCTTTCCAAATTGTGGCTTCAAAATTTATCTACTTGAAAATTATTGTTTCTTTGACTTTGATAAACCCTAAAGACACAGAGGAAAGGTCCACTTTATGATCTTCAAGGACTCCTAGGACGTTTCAAATTTAGGGGGAGTCTAACAAGTGTTAAATTATTTTGAAAAATTATTCTTTAATTTGAATCAAACCTTAAGACTTTGAGGAAGAGTACTTGTGGTCAACAAGCTTCCCAGGACTGGGTCAAGTTTAGGGGGAGATCAAATTAAAAGAATTATTGAATATCTCAAATGTTTTCATGCACTGCAATTTTAAAATCCTGTTGTCTTTCAAAATATCGGAAATGTTTTCATGCGCTGTATTTTCAAATCTTGCTAGAAACATAAGTAGTTTTTCAAAATACTATTAGTCTATTGTTTTCATGTGACTTATGAAATTATTTTTGAAATAATGTTTACTTGGGTTGGAGAATGTCCAGGACACTTAGGAAAATGTCCTTGTAGTCAACAAGGTTTCCCAGGATGGTATCAGACTGGAAGATAAACCAAGTCAAGTAATATATTGAGTCTTCAAAAGTTCACACATTTTTCAAAATGTACCAGCATATATTTTCAAAAGTACTATCATTTTTTTTAAAAAAAATTCTATTAATATTTACTTAACTTTGAAAAATTTCCAGGACACTTAGGAAAATGTCCTTGTAGTCAACAAGGGTTCCCAGGATTGTGTCAAACTGGAAAAGAATCTTAGTCAAGTAAAATATTAGGTTTCAAAAATTACTTATATTTCTCAAAGTCTCATCTCTTTCAAAAACAGTTAGTACTTGCAAAATAGGTATAATACTTATATTTTCCAAAATAACATTTTTTTTCAAAAGTTATGCATTTTCTAAAAAGTACTTTATATTTTTCAAAAATTACAAATTCTGTCAAAAGTACTTACATGATATTTTTCAAAGCGAAACAATGCTTACAAAACTTCTGCACCAAGTATTTTTCAAAAAGAACCAAAATTTCTCATTGTTGGTACAAGTATTTTCCTGTGTTTTTTTTATGTGTGACAAAGGGGGAGAGGTATGCTCTTAAGTTATAAGTTAGAAATTTTTGCTTATTTTTTCTAGAGGATCAAAAATATGTTCAAAACTAAAGTCAATTTTTCCCCAAGGATAGTAAGTTAGCCCCTTAAACCAATCTAACTTAAGTTATTGTCAAACATCAAAAAGGGGGAGATTATTGGTGCAAGTTGCATCAATGATATTCCTCTTGAAGTGTTTTAATGTTTGACAATACACTTAAGTCAGTGATACATTGAACAGACAAAGGGGAGCAAAAGAGAAGTAACCATAGCTGAAGAAAAGTCCTAGTTAATCTAGGCATCGAAACCCTAAGTCCCAGCGAAGGGATGCTGGGCACCTAGCGAAGGGCTGCTAGGTATCAAAACCCTAAGACCTAACGAAGGGTTGTTAGGCACCTAGCGAAGGACTGCTAGGTATCGTAACCTTAAGACCTAGCGAAGGGCTGCTAGGCACCTAGCGAAGGGCTGCTAGGTATCGTAACCCTAAGACCTAGCGAAGGGCTGCTAGGCACTTAGCGAAGGGTTGCTAGGAATCAAAACCCCAAGACCTAGCGAAGGGCTGCTAGGCATAGAAGACCTAGCAAAGGGTTGCTAGGCACCTAGCGAAGGGCTTCTAGGCATAGAAGACCTAGCAAAGGATTGCTAGGCACCAGGCGAAGGACCGCTTGATAACAAAGACCTAGCGAAGGGCTGCTAGGCACCTGGCGAAGGACTGCTAGGAAATGAAGACTTGGTCCGAGGGACTAAGCCACTTAGCTGAGCGATGACTAAGGACAGGAGTAGAGACGGGTCAGGGTTTGGGCGTCTCGAGGTCCGGAGGTATCGGAAGCTAAGCAAAAGTCCACCCGAAGGGCCGGGTGGCAACCGTCTCTTGAAAGGAGTAGGTGAAGGGCGAGTTCTCGAGGATAGGAACTCGTGCCGGTTCAACCTAGGGTTTCATGCAAATTCGAAGTCCGAACCAAGTCCTTATGCTTAATATTTCATGTATATGTGCTTTGTGTTTGTGTATCTTGCAGGTACCAAGAACCGGAGACAAAGCAAGTAAACAAGTGAGGCTGGAAGGCAACATCCAGGGCGCCCTCATGCACCAGGGCGCCCTCATGCACCAGGGCGCCCCCATGCACCGGGTCAACCCTGTTTCGCTGCTGCGAGTCCGAAGCATAGGATAATGTGCTCAAGAGGGCGTCCGGGATGTTCGGGGCGCCCTGGTCAAAGAACTTATCACCTACGGCGAAGTAGGCACAAAGATAAGGGTTGACCGAGTCTTCCGGGGCGCCCCCAGGAGGCCTTTATAAGGGGCCTCGACCCCTCTGCTTCAGATACGACTTCCAAGAACCATTCCATGCATTCTAACCGACGGTAATGCACTAGAAACGAGGCTCTACGACCGGGAGGCTCCGGGAGGAAGTGCGCGGCACTTCGGAGGTCCAGATTGGCCGAGCTTCATCTTTGTCTTGTTGGTTTGCATTTAGTTAATTACCGTACTTAAATTTCATTATATTTTGATTGTAATATCGCACTGTAAGTGTAACACCCCAATATTTTCCCATATGAAATATTATGAATTCATGAAACATTATTATTATTATGAAATTTCATGATGGGCTTGGCTTAATGGGCTTGGATGTGGATTAGTGCAAAATGTGATAAAAAAGAAATGTAGAAAGGAGGAAGCAAGGATTGAACCTTGAACCTCCTAGTTGCACTAATCATGTCATAACCAACACACCAAGCCATGTTTCATGTTGAGAGAATAAGAAACATGCTTGTTAAAGCTAGGGAAGTGAATAGACATGTCTCTTCATGAGAAAAGTATAAATAAGAGATGAAGAGATTGGAATAACTTCCTCTCTTCTTTTTCCTCACTCTCCCCACTCCAAAACCGAAACCTAAGCCTCCCTTCTCCTTTTCAATTTTCGAAAAAATACAACCCTAGGGTTCTAACCCTAGGGAATTGGAAGGAAGAAGAATCATTCAAGGATTTTACCCTCTACTAGGGCCAAGGGTGCTAGAGAAGTCTAACGAAGGAAATTCTCACCTCTCCTTCGATTAAGGGTACCCTAAGGAGTAAGAGAAGGAGAAATTCAAGCGAAAGGATGTAAGTATCCCCTCGCCTGCAGTGTAATAGTTGTGTATGATTCTTTTTCTTTTGTGGTTTTCGAAAATGGGGGTTTTCCCCTTTGTAAGTTTCGGCCGCCCCTTAAGGGGAGGCCTTGGTTCCTCCTTGATACATGAGAAGACCCCTTGAGATTTAGGATATAGGTGTATGTTGATTTTCTTCATGATGGTATGAACAAAAAAAAAGAAAAAAAACTAGGATTTTACCCTTGTGTAAGTTTCGGCCAACACCCAAAGAGGAGGCCTTGGTTACTTCTTGATGCATGAGGAGAACCCTTGGGACTTAGGGTATACCTATATGTTGATTCCTTCAAGTTGTGATAACAAAAAATTAGGGTTTCCCCTACCCTACAAGTTTCGGCCAACCTAATTATCCTATGATGTAATCTATGTTTAATAAGTGGCATGATATGTATGTGAGATATTTGTGTAAATGCTTGTATGAATGTTGATTCAAAAACCCTAATTTCCCCTACCCTACACCATTCGGCCAACACCCTAAAGTTAGGGTTTGTGAAGGTTAAAATACCCTATAGGGTATGCTTATGTTTGGGATGATGATATGTATATGCAAGTGATGTTTAAATGGAATGTTTGATTGGAAAACTTAGTTTCCCCCTAGCATGATTTTCGGCCAAGGCATAATCTATTAGGTTTGTGAAAGTTGATTACCCCATGATGTATGCTATGCTTAGTATGATATATGATATATATATATGTGATGAATGTATGGGATGTATCCTATGAGATATGCTTATGTTTGGGATAAGGATATGTATATGCAAATGATGTTTAAATGGAATGTTTGATTGGAAAACTTAACTTTTCCCCTAGTATGTGATATTCGGCCAAGCATAGAACATTAGGTTTGTGAAAGTTGATTACCCCATGATGTATGCTATGCTTAGCATGATATATGATGCATATATATATGATGTTGTATGGGATGTTTGATGTCAAAAACCTAAGCTACCTCTACCCTTGACTTTCGACCAAAACCTTAGGTTTAGGGTTAAGAAGAACTCGGTTAACTCATGAAGCATGCTACCACTTCCTATGACATGAATATGATTTATGTGACCAATCTTGTCATATATAAATATGTGTAAGTGGTTGAAATATGATGTATGTATGAGCATGTTTATATAGCCCATGGGGCACCCTTTATGAATTGCATGTGATGTGTATGATAAAATGCTTGAAAGGATACTCCACTAAGTATGGGATCAAGAGCACCCCTTATGTTGTGTGGTGTTTCCCTACGGGATCATGAGCACCCTTGAAGAGTGGTGTGTCCCTTAAAAGTGGATTTGGAGTACTCCTTAGCATATATGTAAAAGCATGATAAGTATTTTACTTTGAGAGTTGTGTACCCGACTCGGAAGGGGGTCGTTAAACAAATTCGGGGTGCATGTTAACATAAGGTCATGGCTCCGGTAGGACGGAAGGGTCCTGCTCTAATTGGTTGGTGGCTCGCTACCCCAATTCATTAGGGAACGCGCAATAGGTACGCGCAATATGTGGTACACAACTGGGCCCTATATGATATGGATGTATTTTTAAGTAATACCATTATGGAATTGTTTTGAAAACATTCATTGAAACATTTATTATATGTGAAGGGTATGCTTAAGGTACTTTATACTGCATGCTTAGAAACTTTGATGTTTAGTATGCTTTGATGAACTCATGCTTATGATTTATTATGCGTACATGTTGTATTCTTTCGTATGGATTTTGCAAGTAGGACAGGATCCTTACTAAGCATTTGTGCTTACTAGTTTATGTGTTGTCTTATGCTGCAGATAAGGGTAAGGAACACTTAAACTAAAGGAAGAGGCAGGAGGCTGAAGATGTGTGGGGTGGTGGCTCAGGAAGAAAGATTTCTATATCTACATTATTATGCTTTTGTTAATGTTCCCTTAATAATGAATGCTAGTGATTAGAGTTGGTACTTTTGAATATTAGAGATTTCACTTGGATTACTCTTATATGTTGAGTTGAACTACTTGTGAACCTACCATGTTCTAATCATTAAAGCAAGGTATCTGATTGGCATGCACTGACTAACGTACTTAGCACGGGTAAATATCACTTGGTAGTCTTAGACAAGCATGCTCAGTACTTAGTCCTTGCCTTGTTGTTTTAAATTTTATGCTAGAGGAAAAAAAAATATATGATTGATTGTATGTAACCCCGCCCCGAGTGTAGATATAAGGGCGGGCGTTACAGTAAGTCGGGTTTCTCCGCCTCCGGAAAGTCCAGAAAGGAGACCAATAGTGGACGGGCATTCCCGTGCATAGGCCTTGGATGTACTGACCCTGGGGGGTCGGGAACCAAGTAAAAATCCGCTGTGTCCTTTGTTTTGTTTTTCGTTCTATTTATTTTCCGCTACGCTACTAATATCTTAAGTCTAGAACGATCCGAGTTTTCTACGAGATTCCGAGAAAGATTTTGAACGATCGATATTCACCCCCCCCCCCTCTATCGACTGCACCGGTCCTACAGTCTACACATAGAAATTGTTGGTGCAGGAAGCACCATATCGAACCTTGTTTTGATATTGGCAAAGGATTCAAAGTTAAGTTTGTTTGTGATCTAACAATATTCACTGAGTGTGCAGGATACAAAGTCCTAGCGAAGGACTGCTAGGCACCTGGCGAAGGACTGCCAGGATACAAAGCCCTAGCGAAGGGCTGCTAGGCACCTGGCGAAGGACTGCCAGGGTAAATAGCCCTAGCGAAGGACTGCTAGGCACTGGTGAAGGAATGCCAGGGTAAAAAGCCCTAGCGAAGGACTGCTAGGCGCCAGGCAAAGGACAGCCTGGGACTGAAGCCCTAGCGAAGGAATGCTAGGCACCGGGCAAAGGGCAGCTCGACATCCAAGACCTGGCGAAGGACCGCGAGGCAAAAGTCCAACCAAAGGAACGGTTGGCATCAGGTAAATTCTCCCGAGATGAGTAGGTGAGGACACGTTCCCCGTCGAGGGAACAGTAGGCGTCGGTTCGACCTAGGGTTCCATTTTGGAAACCCAAATTCAGAACCAAGACAACTAAGGCTGTATAAACTAATAATTTATTGTTTTATTGTGTTTTGGACTAACCCTGGATGCAGGACCAAAGGAACGAGTGTCTGTAGCTCAGATAGCCTCAAAAGAGTGAGGCAATGGCTGAGTAGGGCACCCGGAGTGTCCCGGGCGCCCCCAAGGTGCATACAAAACAAGGCAAGTAAAAAGGCTTCGAATAGCTGCTGGGCGGGGCGCCCCAGTGCTCCCGGGCGCCCCCGCTGCTCCCGGGCGCCCCCATGTGCAAGCCTCGAACCAGAAGCCAGCGAAGCGAAGGGATAAAACTTTGACCCGGTCAATGCGGGCGCCCCGAGCGCTCCGGGTGCCCCGGTCAAAGCGGATCCCGAATGTAAAGGATCAGATGCTGACCGAGATTGAGACAGATCGAGAGACACGTGGGGGGGGGCGCCCCTGACGTCCCGGGCGCCCCCAGGTCCTATATAAAGGGCCCTCGACCCCAAGCTTCGAACATCACTTTCAATCAACGCTTCTACTCTCTTCTGCTCTCGCGCCTCGCTCCGGAAACTTTTGCTCTCGCGCCTCACTCCGGAAACTTCCCAACTCGAGCCGACGATGTCCCGCTGCCCCGAAAAAGACAACCTACATCGGACGTCGGTAAAAGAAGAGTCTCTTTTTAATTATTTAGTTTACTGTGTTGAATTTGTAAATCAATCCTTGTAAACTATTATTGCGCCTCATATATAATTGCCCAAAGTAAACGGTCAACGACCGTGGGCCTTGGAGTAGGAGTCGACACAGGCTCCGAACCAAGTAAAATCGATCGTGTCTCTATGTGATTTTGTTTTCTTAATTTTCGCTGCGTACTTTCTCTAAGTTTTTCCGAAAAATGATTTTCGATATTCACCCCCTCTATCGGTTCTCTCGATCCAACAGAAATGTCAGTGAAGTTCTTACTGCGGCTTAAGTGCGATGTTCCTTTGACTTGCGGTGTTCAAGTCATCTTGGTCATGGAGACTTATACTTTGACATCTTAAGCAAGCATCTCCATGGAGGTGTGGACCCAGGATGGTTGGGTATAAGCCGAAGTGCCCGAAGATGTTTGAACAGCCTACAAAGGATTCACCACTCCTTGCGAGGAGATGTATACCCAAGGCCTATCGTCGAATTATTACTCGAAGCCTCTGGCCAGAGCATCACATGATCTGAGTATGAATATCACAGATACATGAGAGTAATTAGAATCCATTGGACGAGAAAGACATTACTTGGGCTAGGTGTGACGTAGTCAGCCTAGTGGGGACTGACACACATAGACCGTGTCCTGAACCAAGTGGGTATAAGATGGTGAAGGGAATGAAGCACGATTCATTAAAGCTGCTGAAGGGTTTCAGAATTATTTCTGAGGTCAACCGTTGATCTTTCGATTAATTGGGGGTCATAATGTACTACTAGGTGTCACTCATGATCGTTCTGTAATTGGTTGATTATAGACGGCCAACATAAATCGAAAGCCTATTTAGTCACACGCACTACGAGTAATTCGAGGGATTTAAAACGAGTTGAAAATTAGATTTTCTGATCAAGAGAGATAAGTCAAATCTGAATTTATCAGAGACGCATCGGAAGCTTAAAATGGCTAAGTCTTTTGAAGTCTTATTGGGCGAATTAAATGAGTTTAATTCGCAAGGAGACGGCTTGGATTTGGCCGGCCAAAGAGGGTCCCCACCCTCTTTGGTTTGGCCGGCCACAATAAAAGGGAGAACCAAGTTTTTGGTTCAAATTATAAAATAAACCGCGTGTGGTTTGTTTTATAAAATTATGGATAAAGAAATTTATATAAAGAAATTTATATAAAGAGATTTATTTTCATGAAAATTAAAATAAACCTTGGATTGGTTTATTTTATTTTATAAAATCAATAATGGATTGATTTACCATGATAAAGAAATTTATAGAAATTTATTCTTTTAATGGAAATTAAAATGAACCATGGATTGGTTTATTTTATTTTATAAAATCAATTATGAATTGATTTTTCCATGATAAGAAAAATTTATAAGATAGATTTCTTGTAAAATTTATTCCATAATAAAAGGGGAGACATGGTTGTTTTTATTATAAATTAAGTTATAATAAAAACTTGGCATAACGGAATAATTCATAAGAAATTTATAAGATAAATTTCTTGTAAAATTTATTCCATAATAAAAGGGGAGACATGGTTGTTTTTATTATAAATTAAGTTATAATAAAAACTTGGCATAATGGAATAATTCATAGAAAAATTTATAAGATAAATTTCTTATGAAAAATTTATTCCGTTAAAAAGGAGACTTGGCGATAAAGAGGCTACTATATAAAGGTGTATTGGTAAGGCTTAGAAATCAATCCAAGCGATCAAGGATTCTTGCCTAGCCTCTCCTTCTCTCCCTCTCCCTCTTCTAGGGTCAGCTACCCTCTCCCTCTTCTAGGGCCGGCTGCCCTCACCTCCTTTGCCGTGAGCCACCTCCACCAAGAAGGTGCCGAAGAAGAAGAAGAAGCGGGTTGCGACTCCTTCCTTCTTCCCGGAATCTTGATTCCGTTTTTCCATTTGGTGGTTAGTTTTCCATCTCTCTCTCTTGACATTCTTGTCGTGCCTTTGGAGAATCTAGTAGTTCTTGTCAGCATGAAACTCGTGGCTTTGCGAAGTCATCCCGAAGAGAACTCGGCGTGGACGCGAATAGAGGCGGAGCTTCCAAGGGAGCCTACGGTTGGATCTCGTCCCTTACTTCGAGTTACGCGAGGTATTAAGTAAATTAGTTTACTTTCTGTAAAATTTTAATTTATGATCATGTCTACACAATATAAGGTTGCATGCTAGATACGTGGTTGAAATAATTTAAGAAATTATTTATGCTAAACCTTCCGCTGCATGTAATTAAGTTTTAAAATTACGAACCCG
Source organism: Boesenbergia rotunda (assembly GCA_024364735.1). Lineage (NCBI taxonomy): Eukaryota > Viridiplantae > Streptophyta > Magnoliopsida > Zingiberales > Zingiberaceae > Boesenbergia > Boesenbergia rotunda. The sequence goes on along the minus strand of JAGFNQ010003148.1, from coordinate 187,701 downwards.
TATCCATGTCAAGATGCACCCGGTCCCAACAGTGGTATCAGAGCCGGTTAGTGTTCGACATAATCATATAATTGTTTTGCGGAAAACTTTGTCATGATCTCTATTTTGGAAAATTTTCCAATTATGGAAACTTTCCAATTATGATAAATTTTAGATTTAGGAATTTCAAAGTTTGGAAATCCTCATGAAATTTCGCAAACATTTGAAATATCCTAGTTTCTGAAATTTTATGATAATTGTGAAAACTTCCCATTTTTGGAAACTTTCCAATTTTGGAAATATGTAAGTTTTCTTTGTACCAAAAACTTGCAATTATTCTGAAAACCTATTATGAAATCTCGCAATTTTGGGCACTTTCTTTCAAGAAAGTCTAGACAAATTTATGGATTATTAATTGACAATTAAATTCGAATCTGTTTTAAATTATCAACAAAATTCTTTATTTTGAATTGAGCCTCGGGGAGCCAGCCAATTTAAAGTTAGTTGTTGTAATTTACTTCCTATTTTCAATAAAATTGTCATGTTTAATTTGGTTACGCCTAGGGGAGCGGTCCAAATTAGATTTACAACAAATTTCTTTTTTTTTGGGTATCCGAGCCTCGGGGAGCCACCCAAAGAAAATAATTTATTGAAATTAATAAATCCATAAATAAAATATGTAATCAAATCTTGGAAATTTTGAGGTGATTCTCAAACGAAATTTCCTTATTTGATTTAAGAGGTGATGCTCTTACATATTGTTGTCTCCAAAATTAATTAGGAAAATTATTTCCTATAGAGTTTTCTTAAATAAGATTTTCATGAAAATAATATGCGGTTGAATTAAGGGAATCTTTCTCTTAATTTAATAAGATTTGTTTTAGAGAAATCAAAGTCTTAAACATATTATTTACGAAATTGATTATGACAATTTAGGAAATTGTTTCCCAAAACAATTCCTTGAATAAAGTATGAAATTAGAATTAGGAAATCCGGTTCCTAATTCAATTAATGAGACTTGATAAATTAAGTCACATACATACTTTATTAAGAAAATCGTTAGTACATGACATAATTATATTTCATGAATGTGCTTAGAAAGAAAAGGATGAGACCCAAAACCCCTTACAAAATATTAAGGCCAACACCTTCCATTAATATGGTTAGAACCGGAGTTTTGTTTCTCGTTTGGGTTGATGGACACATCCATGCCCGGCTTGAACCTCAACATGTTCAAACCATGGAATTAGTTTATGATTAATATAGTTGGAGCTAGAGGTCAATCCTTAGTTTTGGTTGTTAGACACATCCAAGCCTGACTAAACGGTTGAATGAGCTCCAACCATATTAAAACTATTTCTTGATTAATGGGGCAGCCTTAAGCTTGGAGCATCGATTTGTTATGCCACAGCCAAGGTCGATGTAAAGAGAGGTGCAGTTGGGTGCTATGTATATTGTTGCATACTTGTTAATGAGTTAACAACCCAATGATTTATGCAAACATTCAATTAGTTGATAGCATAAAGTGATAGTTACATATATGTGATATGTAATCGGTATAATTACCTACCTTCATAGCTAAGAATAACTTGATGGCCACAGCCATGGTTGTTCTTATCTATGGTTGGATATCAACCTATTTGGAGATGTTCCTAGGATCTCCCGAATTGATAAAAAGGGTTATTCAATTCGAAAAATAAATAGGATTTAATTAATGTATATTGATGCATTCTTCTCATCACATAAGCTCAATTTGTATTTCTAGGATAATCACCTGATCATGTCTTCTCTGAATTTTTGTTCCATTTTGGACACCAATAAGTTAACTAAGGACAAAAGGATTGAAAAGGCACCAAAAGGCACTTGCCATCACTGCGGCAAGGAGGGCCACTGGCGAAGAAACTCCAAGGTTTATCTTGAGTCCTTGAAGAAGAAGGCATCCGATGCCCCATCCTCTTCAGGCATCTTCGTTATTGAATGTTACTCTATTTCCTCGTACACCTGGATACTTGATACTGGGTGTAGCTCACATATATGTAATGACATACAAGGGCTGAGGAATAGAAGAAGACTCATCAAGGGAGAAGCGAATTTGCGAGTTGGAAATAGAGCAAAGATTGCTGCTGTTGCCATCGGAACATATTTGCTAAAGCTCCCTACTGGACGTGTCTTAGAATTGGATAATTGTTATTTTGTTCCTTCATTAATAAAGAACATTGTATCTATTTCATGTTTGAATGAAAAGGGTCATCATTTAACTTTTAGTAACAATTGTTGTTACATAACTTTAAATGGCGTTCTTTATGGGACTGGAACTTTGTGCAATGGTATCTACACGTTAGATTTATCCGATGACGTTTTCAATATCGAACTTAGCAACAAACGTGCTCGAATAGATAATCGACTAGACTCCTATACGTGGCATTGTCGTCTTGGCCATGTAAGTAAGAAACGCATGACCAAATTACACCGATGTGGAATTCTGGAATCATTTGAACCCGGTTCATTTGATACATGTGAATCATGCTTAAAAGGCAAGATGGCCAAATTACCCTTTTCCGGAAAAGGTAATCCAGTGGGAGAATTGCTTGGTCTAATACATACTGATATATGTGGACCAATGTCAACTCTTGCACAAGGAGGCTATAACTACTTCATTACCTTTATCGATGATCACTCACGATTCAGGTATGTGTTCTTGATGAAACACAAATCTGAAGCTTTTGAGAAATTCAAAGAGTTCAGAAATGAAGTAGAGAAACAGCTTGGCAAAAGTATTAAGATACTTCGATCCGATCGGGGTGGTGAATACTTGAGTCAAGAGTTTCAAGATTATCTTAGGGACAATGGGATATTGTCTCAATGGACTCCGCCATATACACCACAGCATAATGGTGTATCTGAGAGGCGCAATCGAACCTTGATGGACATAGTTTGATCTATGATGAATCATGCAACTCTTCCAAAATCCTTTTGGGGTTATGCACTTAAGACAGCTGTTTACTTGCTAAACAGAGTCCTGACCAAGGTAGTCTCTACTACTCCATATGAGACGTGGAATAGTAAGAAACCTCACTTAACTCACCTTAAGATATGGGGTTGTCCTGCTTATGCGAAGCAGACCGTATCAGACAAATTGGATGCTAAGTCTGATAAATGTCCATTTATTGGATACCCTAAGGAAACAAATGGTTACCAATTCTATCATCCCTTGGAACAAAAGGTGTTTGTTTCAAGGCATGCTGTATTTCTGGAAAAAGAATTTCTTTTACAAGAAAACAGTGGGAGTGGCATTGAACTTAATGAAGTTCAAGAAACTCCAATAGACATTACAGAGACACCTAGTCTAGACCCACAACCAACAACTCATAATGATGAGCTATCAGTTGAACCTAAAACAACACCACCTCTTCGTAGGTCTGATAGGACACGCAATATTCCAGAAAGAAACAGATTTCTCATAAGTGAATCAAACGACGATGACGAACCTATCAGTTATGAAGATGTTCTGAAAAGTTCAGAAAGGGACAAATGACTTGAAGCCATGAAGTCGGAAATGAATTCCATGTACGAAAATCAAGTATGGGACTTGGTTAACCCACCTGAAGGGATTAAACCCATAGGGTGCAAGTGGGTTTTCATGAAGAAAGCCGACATGGAAGGTAATGTTGTTACCTTTAAGGCTAGATTAGTGGCAAAAGGATATCGTCAGAAACAAGGAATTGATTATGACGAAACCTATTCGCCAGTAGCTATGCTTAAATCCATTCGGATGCTCCTAGCCATAGCAGCTCATTATGATTATGAGATATGGTAAATGGATGTGAAAACATCTTTCCTTAATGGAAACCTGCTTGAGGATGTATACATGATACAACCTGAAGGTTTCACATCGGTTGATAAAACCAAAGTATGCAAGCTTCGACGATCCATATATGGACTGAAGCAAGCATCCAGGAGCTGGAACATCCGTTTTGATGAGATAATCAAAGAGTTTGATTTCTCACAAAATCCTGACGAACCTTGTGTGTACAAGAAGGTTAGTGGGAGTGCAGTCGTATTCCTAGTATTATATGTCGATGACATATTACTTATAGGAACCGATATATCAGTCTTACAGTCGGTTAAAATTTGGTTGTCCAAAACTTTCTCCATGAAAGACTTGGGAGAAGCAACCTATATCCTTGGGATTAGAATCTATAGAGATAGATCAAAAAGGTTGCTTGGTCTTTCACAGTCTACATATATAGACCGAGTGCTAAAAAGGTTTAGCATGTCAGAATCCAAGAAAGGTTACCTTCCCATCAGGCATGGGATCAACCTTTCAAAGTCTATGTGTCCGCGCACAGAAGACGAGAGGATTTGCATGAATAAGATTCCTTATGCATCCGCGATAGGATCTATCATGTATGCTATGTTATGTACTAGGCCCGATGTATCGTATGCTCTCAACATCACGAGCAGATACCAGTCTGATCCAGGAATGGATCATTGGGCGGCTGTCAAGACAATCCTTAAGTACTTAAGAAGAACTAAGGATGTGTTCCTAATATATGGAGAAGGAGATATGGTAATACGTGGGTATACTGATGCCAGTTTCCAGACAGATAAGGATGACTCCAAATCTCAGTCTGGATACGTATTTACTTTGAATGGAGGCGCAATAAGTTGGAAGAGTTCCAAACAAGACACCGTAGCGGATTCTACCACGAAAGCAGTCTGGATCTAGAAGTTTGTCTCAAAACTTGGTGAGGTTCCAACCATTGATGAAGCAATACCGGTTTATTGCGACAACAATGGAGCTATTGCACAAGCAAAGGAACCAAGGTCTCATCAGCGATCCAAACACGTGCTTCGCTGCTATCATCTGATCAGAGAGATTATAAGTAGGAATGATATACAAATTGAGAAAATTCCCACTGAAAGGAATTTAGCGGATCCTTTAACTAAGGCCTTGCCTCAAAGTAAGTTTGAGGGTCATGTTAGAGCCTGTGGTATTGGATACCGTAGCGATTGGCATTAGGCCAAGTGGGAGTATGTTAGTAATATGAGAGAAGTGTCCTAAGGCAATCGCCTTATGATTGTAAATATTTATTTAATAAATGAATATTCACTATTTGAGTATGCATGTCTATGTATTTGATTGGGATCTTAAACACATTTACTGAATGTCCACAATACAATTCACAGCATGAGAGAATTTATGATGAATTCACAAATAGTGATTATCTCTACATGTGCAATTGTGAAGTATTGAAATTGTCCCTAGTCGATGAATTGATAAATAAGGACACTATCAATTCTGTTGAGACTAGCATGGGTTATTCTCTAATTAGCTGATTCTCACTGGCTGGTGACATTGGGATGTCCGGAGATAAACATGAATGCTAGTTAAGGGAACTAGTTCATTGGAGTGACTGGCTGTAAAACTTCACATGGTAGTCTACACATAGAAATGTCAGTGAAGTTCTTACTGCGGCTTAAGTGCGATGTTCCTTTGACTTGCGGTGTTCAAGTCATCTTGGTCATGGAGACTTATACTTTGACATCTTAAGCAAGCATCTCCATGGAGGTGTGGACCCAGGATGGTTGGGTATAAGCCGAAGTGCCCGAAGATGTTTGAACAGCCTACAAAGGATTCACCACTCCTTGCGAGGAGATGTATACCCAAGGCCTATCGTCGGATTATTACTCGAAGCCTCTGGCCAGAGCATCACATGATCTGAGTATGAATATCACAGATACATGAGAGTAATTAGAATCCATTGGACGAGAAAGACATTACTTGGGCTAGGTGTGACGTAGTCAACCTAGTGGGGACTGACACACATAGACCGTGTCCTGAACCAAGTGGGTATAAGATGGTGAAGGGAATGAGGCACGATTCATTAAAGCTGCTGAAGGGCTTCAGAATTATTTCTGAGGTCAACCGTTGATCTTTCGATTAATTGGGGGTCATGATGTACTACTAGGTGCCACTCATGATCGTTCTATAATTGGTAAATTATAGACGGCCAACATAAATCGAAAGCCTATTTAGTCACACGCACTACGAGTAATCCGAGGGATTTAAAACGAGTAGAAAATTGAATTTTTCAATCAAGAGAGATAAGTCGAATCTGAATTTATCATAGACGCATCAGAAGCTTAAAATAGCTAAGTCTTTTGAAGGCTTATTGGGCGAATTAAATGAGTTTAATTCGCAAGGAGACGGCTTGGATTTGGCCGGCCAAAGAGGGTCCCCACCCTCTTTGGTTTGGCCGGCCACAATAAAAGGGAGAACCAAGTTTTTGGTTCAAATTATAAAATAAACCGGCGTGTTTGTTTTATAAAATTATGGATAAAGAAATTTATAAAGAAATTTATATAAAGAATTTATTTTTCATGGAAATTAAAATAAACCTTGGATTGGTTTATTTTATTTTATAAAATCAATAATGGATTGATTTACCATGATAAAAAATTTATAGAAATTTATTCTTTTTATGGAAATTAAAATGAACCATGGATTGGTTTATTTTATTTTATAAAATCAATTATGAATTGATTTTTCCATGATAAGAAAAATTTATAAGATAAATTTCTTGTAAAATTTATTCCATAATAAAAGGGGAGACATGGTTGTTTTTATTATAAATTAAGTTATAATAAAAACTTGGCATAACGGAA
>JAGFNQ010003148.1:114580-180105 GCA_024364735.1 Boesenbergia rotunda | reverse complement strand
TGTGGCTTCAGATCGTTCTGGTGAACGATCAGAGACCCTTGATCGGTCAGTATAATCGATCAAACTGTCGCAAGGTTTCTCATCTGGACCGATCAGGCTGGAGCCTGATTGGTCAGGGAGGGACCTGATCGGTCCCCAGACCGATCAGGGCACAACCTGATCGGTCAGGTGATCGATCAGTGGGCGTGGGTTGCGAAAGTTGAAGGATCTGTCCTCACCTGTTGGATCGGTGTGGTGACCGATCCCCAGTACTTGATCGGTCAGGGTGACCGATCATAGATGAGTTTGCGATCCAGGTTTCTCACTGGGGACCGATCAGGCTGGAGCCTGATCGGTCTGGTGACCGACCAGGGTTCACTCTGATCGGTCCGGTGACCGATCAGTAGCTGACAGCTTTAATTCAAAAATACTGTCAAAGTTCTGATTGCGTTCTGTTTTTCATCTGATCACTACTGATATCTTTTGATACTCGATCCTCTGTTGATTTGCTGTGCTAAACAACTGCTAAGTGTGCAGGTAACTCAGGATTACTCAAGGAGAGTCAACTGGGCTCTTTTGCTACATCAGGTTTGGCAGTTTTCCTTCCACAGGAAACAACGTCTTCTGGCGCGAGCTGCAACGGCTGAGGAGCTGACCTGGGGCTCGACTGGAGAGGATTCAGAGAGTCCAGGAAGAGCTCAGTGGTAGCTGGGCTATTGCTGCTGAGCAGCTGGTGAGCTGTAGAGGAGCGTTTGGTGACCTGTGGCGACCTGGATGGGTAGCAGGTTAAGGGTTTGCTGGCATCTCTTCAAGCAACATCTCTGGCTCTCTTGTGCAATCACTGTGAATCTTGAAGCTCTTGCATACACTCTGATACTGTGAAGCTTGAGAGACTTGAGCACTTGGAAGGATTCGTGGCAAGGCGATCAGCAAGCAAACAAGGATGAGCTGAGTGAAGGCTCTTGCCGAGGTTGTGCTGGGTTGTTTTTTGTGCTTGTAAGCGTTTCTCTTCGTCTGCTTGTGCTATGTAAGTCTCTGTGTGTCTCTGTGCTTTACTCTTCATCATCTTGTTGAGACTGCTGTGGAGAGGTTTCTCCACCGAGAAGGAGGTGCTATTTTATCCGGATTTTCTGTGGCTTGATCTGCCGACGATCAAGGGATCGCCCACCTCACAGGCACGCCAAGGAGTAGGGGCAAGTTATCCCCAAACCTTGTAAATCCTCCTTTTTAGCGATCGTGTAGTGTTATTTCTGCTGTTGTCTTTGTTTCTCTGTATTTTGCTTCCGCTGTTGCTAACGTTTAAGTGCAGAAATCTCAAAGAGTTTGAAAAATCTGTGTCCGGCTATATTCACCCCCCCTCTCTAGCCATCCAAGCACCAACATTGGGCATGAAGTCTTGGTCTGGGGGGCTGAGCACTAAGTCCTGGTCAGGGATCGGGCAACGGAGTCTTTGTCGAGCGAGGGTTGCGGACAGAAGTAGACACGGGTCGAGGATAGACGTCTCGAGATCTGAGTTCTCGGAGGCCAAGTAAAAGTCCAGCCGGAGGTCCAGGTTAGCAGAAGCTTTAGTTGAGCGGGAATTGCGAACAGAAATAGAGACGGGTCGAGGTCGGACATCCCAAGATTCGGGTTCTCGGAGGCTGAGCGAAAGTTCAACCGGAGGATTCGGTTGGCAAAGGTAACTTCTCCAGTGTGGAGTAGGTGAGGACGCGCTCCCCGGGAAAGCGAACATTAGCGTCGGTTGGTTTTGGGTGAAATCCAAAGTCAGAACCAATAAGCTAAGGCTAAGATTATCTGTGTTTTTGTCTTGTGTTTGTTATCTTGCAGGTACCTGGAGTTGGAGGCAAGATAGGAGAGCAAACGTAGAAGAAAAGGAACCTGGGAAGAACATCCTGGGTGCCTGACTTGAATCAGGCGCCCAAGGTATGCCGGGTGCCCCAGTTGGGGGCAGCCCATCCCAGGCACCTGGGAAGGGCTATTTTTATCCCTGCTACAATTTCAGTGGTTCGGATGAAGTTTGACCACACGTGGCAGGCACCCCATAACCCTCAGGTGCCCGAGAAACTTATATATAAAGGGGTTTGACCCCTCATCTCAGAACATCAATTTTCACATCCGTTAAAGCAGTCTGTGCAAAGCAAATACGCTCAAGTCGAAGCTCTGCGACCAAGAAGACTCCAAGAGGAAGTGTGCTGCACTTCAGACTTCAGGATTGGTCGGATCTTCAATTTTCTTTTGGTTTGCTTTTTATTTACGTACTGAATTTATTTATTCTCTAATTGTAATTCAAACTGTAAGATGAGTTTCTCCGCCTCCGGAATGTCCGGAAAGGAGACCACTAGTGGACTCACGATTGAGTGCTTAGGCCTTGGATGTACTGACCTTGGGGGGTTGAGAACCAAGTAAATCCCGCGTGTTTCTGTGTTATTTTTGTCTTTCTTTTATTCTATTTTCCGCTGCGTACTAACCCTGATAAAAAGGCGATTAAACAAACATTTCCAATGAAATTCCGGCAAAATGCTCGAGTTGATATTCACCCCTCCCCTTTATCGACCGGCACCGATCCTACAAGATCATATCCAAGATCAAGCAATAAGTCTCAAGCAGGATAACAACGATAGCATATATAAGGTAAATAAAACCTACTGCACATAAATAAATAATCATGCATAAAGATAAGTGGATCTAAGGAAATAAGCAAGAAGTACCTGCCTCCAAATAGAAGAATTTGTATGCGAAGAGAACCACCTGCCAATAATCAACAATAATCAATCCAAATCAAGTCCCTATATCAAAGGACATATTTAAATAGTTATTACACATAAATCATAATTAGCTAATAAACCCCTAAACCATATTAGGGTTAACCTAATCATTCCCTTTCTATTTAATTACCTCTAATTAAATGAAAGATTCCAAATTACCCCACGTAATTAAGATTAGGTTCATTTTAGATTTAATCCAATATTAAAATCATTTAATTAACCCCACAATTAAATGACTAATTGTTACTCGAATCTTTGTATTTAGACTAGCTTAGTTTCCAAAGAAGACTAAACCAATCTCCAATTGTTTTAGATTACACTATACAAAATCATAGGATCTAAGAGAAACAAAATTAAGCAAGTTAAAGAATACCACTATAACCAAAATCCAACACCAACCCTCTACCATTGCTCACGACAGGATACGGATGAACTCTAAGTCTCTAACAGAAGCTTAAATACTCCAAATCCAACTCCAATTCAAAATCAAACCAATATTCACATTCCCAATTCTGATCGGAAACAATCAACAAAACTAAACTAAACCAACCCCTAACAAGCGGCCGCAAAACACAAGCCACAACAAACTATACGATGTTGATCCAAAAAACAAAACCAAACAAGAATCAATTCATCAGTTTTGTAGCTCATGGTAAGGCATATAAGATCACAACAACAGCTAAAGTCAACTCCCCTTCTGTGATCTGTACCCAGAGCACAACACCAAAACTGAGAAGGAAATGATCCAACTACTTACCTGAGTCGAGCAGCTCTCCACGGCAAGAAATCCCAATCTGCACAGTGAGTTGGAGCTTGGAGGAAGCAATGGAACCCAATTCCAATTTCGAATTAGACCTGTCATTAGGGGTGAGTATTCGGTTAAAACCGAACCGAACCGAACCGAATAGACCAAAAATCGAATAACCCGATTTTTTTCAAAAAAAATCGAACCGACCGAATTAGTTGATAAAAACCGAGAAAACCGAACCGAAAAAAATTGGTTAATTCGGTTTTTACCCGATTTGACCGAAATTTTAAAATTTTATTTGATTTTAATAAAAAAATAAGATTTTATTTAATTTAATTATATTTTTAAATAAAAATTAATTAAATTAATATTCTTATTCGGTTTATTCGGTTTAATCGAATTACAAAATTCAAAACCGAAAACCGAACCGAATTAACCGAAAACTGAACCGAATTTAAAAAAAACCGAAAACCGAATTAACCGAACCGAATTTCAAAATTCGGTCGGTTCGGTTCGGTTAATTCGATTTTTTCCGAATTTTTGCTCACCCCTACCTGTCATCACACACAAGAATCAACTCGTGTTCAAATCCTCAGATCCAATCCTTCAGGTCCGCAGTAGGAAACAGAACCATTTAAGCATACACAGATCGAAATCTAGCTACTCCGATTAATCTGGTGATTTGCTTACCTCTGATAGCTTCGTAGAAACTCCACTGCCCATGTCCAGTACATCAGTCAATAGACACATGGAAATCTCCTCCCCAATCCCGTTGCCTCTGATCGATGGAGAGGATGAGCATTTGCTGAGACCCAGGCTTGGCACAGCGACAAGGGATACCTTCACCGATTAGAGCCAAACCAGTAAAGGGGAAGAGTTGGATCGCCGACTTCCACCGTGATACGACCAATGATGATAAGCTCCGATGCAGAAGAGGTAAGATCGAGGGTCATCTCACTTGATTCCCGAAGATAGGACCCGCGTGGAGGTGGGAGGGATGGAGATCGTCGTTGGTGTCGATCAAGATGGACGGAGAAGAAGAAGTCGGGTGGAGAAGAAGGAGTCGGGTGGCTTGCTTCGATCAGGAAATGAAGAAGGCAGAAGGAATTTTTAGGGATTCCACTTTTGCATTTAACCCCTTCCATTCTAGCCATTTCCATCCCTAATCCTACGGTTAAATTTCTTTCTAATTTAACCATCCAACTTAGGGTTTGGACCATCCCAACGCTCCAACTCTCTTCCGACGTCTGTATACCCTGATTCCCTTCCAGAATTTTCCCCGGGGTCGCATTCTAAACTGTCGTATTTAACAAAGGTTCTAAATTTTTCAATCCTACATACTCAGTAACAAGGTTAGATAACCACAAACCTAACTTTAACTTATTTGTCATTTATCAAAATCTGAGTTTGACTTTTAGTGTAAACTGCACCAACATCTACTTTTAATAAATGACCTCCTGGGTGAGGAAAGCAAAAAATGAAGGAAAAAAATGCTGAATAAAAAATGTAATTAATATTAATGCTCAACTTGTTAAGGAATGCAAGTACTACTGCTACTACAAAAATGACAGATGTTATGATTTACAAGGAAGAAACTAAAATTTGTTCTAAAATTTAAACTTGATCTCTGACCCGATGATACATGAATATATTCACAATGAACAAGTTAGAATTATACAAAAGAGAATGCAAGTCCATGGATCTCATCGAGTTGCACATCAAGAAGAAGGATCTCAATCATTTCCAATATAGGGAGAAGGATTACAACTCAATCAATATCAAGGTGAATATCAAGAATCTCATAATGCTACAAATTATTTCAGCCAATTTCATAATTATTTAAGCGGAATGGGGAGTGATCTTCCCGAATATTAGTATTATAATATTGAAGTTATTTTAGGTTTATGTGTGCTTTAGTATCATTTTTATTTGTAGTTATTTGTTAAGTTTAAGTATCTCAGTATCGTTTTATTTGTATTTCCCAAATATTTTTAACTTTATGTATGCTTAGTATAATTGCTGTTGTTAAGTGATTATTAGTAATATTTTAATTTTGTGTCATTATTATTTTTATTTTGTATGTCAATATAATGGATGATGTATTTTACATTTATGCAATTCAAATTTTTTTAGGGTCATTTTCACATTAAAATATATTAATTATATTTTAAATAAAATTTTAAATAAATTAAATCTTTATAAATATGCATAATAAAATTAAAATATACTATTAAATACATTTAATTTAAATTTATAATATAAATTAATATTAGGGAAAATAATAATTATAAATTAATTTTTACTTATGATTTTTAATAATATATATAATATTTAATTTTATTAATTATATAATATAATAATATTTTTTTTTAAATATTTAAAAAATAATAAATTATAACACCAAATATGGTGCGATGAATTTGGTGTTACACTATTCATCACACTAAATATGGTGTAAGATATAGTGTATGAGTTGGAATATTTTGGTATGGATTTTATCAAATTTGATATTTTAGTGTCGGGTTGGAGATGCCTAACTAAAAACACCTACCCCTAATAATTTTTGAGTTTGAATCTGATGTGCGTTCATATTCTTTTAATTTTATAATAATTTTTTCAAATTAAATCAATATATCAAAAACAATATTAAAATTTTAATAATACATAATAATTAAAATATATCTATTATAATTGAATAATAAAATAAATATATCTTAAATTAAGTTATTTAGTATTTTTTATCAATTGATAACCTACTCAATCTATTCCATCTTTCTTGTGACTGGTCAATTGAAGAAATTTTTTGATGAGTTTAACTTTATTAAATTTCATTCTGTATCTATAACTATAATCACAATAGTTAATAAAATTTTATAAATAATGTGAGCATTTGGAAAAATATTCATCCTATTTTCATAGACTTCTTTTGTATGAATCGCATTCTCCTCTATTCCTTATCTTATTGTCCACTAATTTAATTATCAATTATTATTTCTAACCTCTATTGTTGATTTTTAAACAAAGTACTTGTTGATATCCACAGCTTGACTTTGAATTATTTCTTTAATTTTTAGTTTTTTTTAAAGATTGAATGTGTACTTAGCGTTAGACAATTTTATCGGAGATAAAGGGGAAGTAGTCCAAATTAAAATTATAAATCAAATTAAATGTATCTGTTGAGTGACCTAAACTGATAATTTTAAGCTACTAGCGATGGGAGGGTTGTAGACAAGCCGAGCCGATCCTTGAGATGTTCAAGCTTGTTTGATAAGGTACCAAGTCAAGTCGAGCCAAGCTTAAAATAAACTAAGCCTTTGAAAAGATTGTTCAAGTTTGGTTTGATTTATTTTTATGAGCTTGAGCTTGTTTGAAGCTTGGCTTAAGCTTAGTTTGTTTAGATGTTACCGAACTCTTAATTCAAGTTTGGTTTGAGCTTGGATCATTTAGTTGCTATCAAACTCTCAATTCAAATTTGTTTGTTTATTTGAAACTTTTACTTTGTTTGATTGGTTATCGAGCTTGATAATTCAAACTTATTTGTTTATTTTATTTTATTTTATTTGTTTATTTACTATGTTGATCAAAGTTTTATTAATGATCATTATTCACAAATGTTAATGAGTTGAACACATGTGTTTAAGCTTGTTTATTTAGTTTAATAAGTTGTTCAAAATTGTTTATTTAATTGATTTTATGTATATTAAAAACTAAACAAGCTCTTATCAAGCCGAATACCAATCTTATTCACGAATGTTTAGTTCATTTACAATCCTAAGGAGTTGGAACTGCTTGGGATGACTGAGTTGGTTGAAAAATTGAGCTATCTTGTATGCCCAAGTGCAAATCCCAACCGTTGAGTCCCAGTGCAGACTCCCAGCCGTCGAGCTCGAGTGCCTAGTCCGAGTACAAACTCCCAAGTGTCGTGTCCTAGTGCAGACTCCCGACTCCGAGTGCAGACACTCGAATCCAAGTGGAGTGTCGAGTCCGAGTGTAGACTCCCGACTTCCAACTCCGAGTGTAGACTCTCAACTCTGGACTCACAACTCCAAGTAGAGACCCTTGAGTGTCAAGTATGACTCACGACTGTCGACTTTGAGTGGAGCCTCTCGAGTGTCAGGTAAAAGAAAGAGTTACTAAGATCTACGTGATATAGTTTCCTTAAAATATATCTGTCCACTATGCTTCAAGGTTATGTGGGTCTACTATTTCCCAGAATAAATTGGCAGACTGTGATCGCCACCGAGCATGGGTGGTTTATGATGAACTTAAAACCGCCAACTGAAAATACACGGTGAAGAGAAGTTTTGGAGAATGATTGTTGGATATGATTTTGCAGAGCAAAATTTTGATGTCATCGATCGTTGAAAGTCAAGTTTGACTTCAAAATCGAAATCTGCGTTTCGTGTAAATAAATGTGGACTATTTATTTGCTCAAAACCGATTAAGGGTGAATGAGAAATTAATTGTTCAAGATACGCTCAAATGAACATTAAGAAAAAAGATGGGGCTTTTAGTCCCACATTGCTAACCGGCGAGAGCTAGTGTTTCCTTATATGTGTTCTTGTGCTAATGTTGTTAATACAAAAGCATAGGAGGTCTCTACCCTTGGGCGAGCAGGTGCTCACACCTGCGAGCACGCCACCCGTCACGCGCGCAATGGGCGTTTTGTTGACGCACTTTGCACTTCGCACCGTCGCGAGGAGCTTTAATTTATGCTCCACGTGGCGATGACGTGTCGTGATCAGGTGACGCCATCTGGCATGTCAGTGATGAGGCAGTGCCTATGTGGCACATGACTGTGTAGAGAACGATGACTGGATTGGGCGAACAGATAGTGGCCGTCGGATCAAAGATCTGGACAGATCGCAGGAATGTGCCATTTGGAGCGTCCGATCAATGATCTGGACAGATCGCAGGCAGGTGCCATTTGGAGCGTCCGATCAAAGATCTGGACAGATCGCAGGCAGGTGCAATCTAGAGCGTCAGATTCAAATCTGACTGTGAAGAGGGAGGATGGATCTGAGGCATCGGATTAAATGTTCTAATCTGAGGCTGAGATCAAGATAGGATCTAAAGAGTTATAACTCTTCAGATCAAGGGACGAGATTAAAAAACCTTTAAAGGGTTATACCCTTTTGTTATGAACGGTCCAGATCTGTCCGAACCAAACGGTACTTACCTCTTCACTCAATATAAATAGATCCCTCCACTTGATCATTTCATCCATTCAAGCATTACAATCTAAAAGCATTGCACTCATCCATCTTCTGCATCGAGAGTCCAAAAAGCCTACGGAAAGGTTCGCCGGTCTCGGAATTTGAAGTGCTACTATTCCGAGACGACGTCGTTGTATCTTGGAACGAATTGCTGCTATCCGTGAGTACCAGTAGCGAAGCAATATCGTTTTACGGAGATAGTGTCGAACACTAACCTCGACGTAAACCAATCAGTTTGCTTCTTCCAAAAGCAACCTCCCGGAAGATCCGACGGTCGTAAATCGACTAAGTCAAATACCGAGGAGATACAAGTCAGCAAACAACAATCGTAAAATGATATTTGGCAAACTGATATGGCCGGAATCAACGATGTACCAACCGCCGTCCCTCACGCCGAGAAGCCGGAGAAATTCAACGGAGCCGACTTCAAAAGATGGCAGCAGAAGTTGCTGTTCTACCTGACCATGCTGAACCTTGTACGGTTCCTGCGTGAAGACCCGCCAGCCGCTACGGAAAATAATTCCGAGAGCCAGGCTGCTCGCGATGCGTAGTCACACGGAGACTTCCTGTACCGCAATTACGTTCTTAATGCATTGGACAATGCACTATATAACGTATATTGCATGATGGAGACGGCCAAGTCACTGTGGGAATCACTGGAGAAGAAATACAAAACTGAAAACGCCGGACTGAAGAAATTAATCGTCGACTGGTTTCTGGATTTCAAAATGGTGAATTCCAAGAGCGTCACATCTCAGGTCCAATACATGCAACTGATAATGCATGATCTGGACGCCGAAGGAATGTCGCTGAATGAGTCATTCAAAGTTGCTGCGGTAATTGAGAAACTCCCTCCGTCATGGAAGGATTTCAAAAATTACCTAAAGCACAAGCAGAAGGAGATGAGACTTGAAGACCTCATCCTGCGGCTGCGAATAGGGGAGCATAATCGAAAACTATCCAACTCTAGAGGAACAAAGCGGGCAGTCGACGAGATGTCCAACCTGACAGAACCAAAAGCCAAGAAGCCGAAGCAACCAAACCAGAAGACTCAAGGCAAAAGGTTCAAGGGCACGTGCTACAATTGTGGAAAGTCAGGACACATGTCCAAAGACTGCATACGCCCGAAAAAGACAACCAAGAGCCAGAAGAATGTTGCGAACCAAGTCGCAACCTTCGCTGACATAGATCTCAGTGCTCTGGATCTCACTGCGATCGTGTTCGAAGCCAACTTGGTGGACAACCCGAAGCAGTGGTGGATCGATACTGGAGCAACCCGCCACGTCTGTTTGGACAAGGCGATGTTCTCCAAGTACACCCCGATAAGTGGAAGAAAGCTCTATATGGGCAACTCCACGACGTCCTCAATTGTTGGACTCAGGACAGTTGTTCTAAAAATGACGTCTGGGAAGGAGCTAACTCTCATTGATGTGCTCCATGTTCCCGACATCAGGAAGAACTTAGTTTCTGGATCGGCACTTGTTAAAGCCAGATTTAAACTAGTGTTCTAATCCAACAACTTTGTGCTTACGAAGAACGGTGTTTTCGTAGGAAAGGGGTATTTAGAACAAAATTTGTTCAAGATGGTTGTAATGACTGTACACCGTAATTTTGATGGTAATAAATTAAAAGCTTCCAGCTATGTTGTTGAGTGTTTTAATTTATGGCATGATCGGCTTGGGCATGTCAATAATAATACTTTGAAACATCTCGTCAAACTAAATTTATTACCGAACATCGATGTTGATGAAACACACAAATGCGAAGTGTGCATGGAAGCAAAAATGACGAGACTACCTTTTCATTCGGTGGAAAGGTCAACGACTCCTTTAGAATTAATACATAGTGATCTATGTGACTTGAAATTCGTGCAAACTAGAGGACATAAAAAGTACTTCATTACTTTTATCGATAACTACACGAGGTTCTGTTATGTCTTTCTTTTAAAAAATAAAGACGAAGCCCTAGAAGCTTTCATAACTTATAAAACGGAAGTTGAAAATCAACTTGAAAAATAAATTAAAATAATTCGTAGCGATAGTGGTGGAGAATATGGTGCACCGATTGATGAATTCTGTTCAGAATCTGGAATTATCCATCAGACAACGACACCTTACTCACCTCAATTGAATGGTGTTGCCGAACGTAAAAATCGGACACTAAAGGAAATGATGAATGTCTTGTTGATAAATTCAGGCTTACCCCAGAACTTGTGAGGGGAAGCCATATTATCAACAAACCACATTCTCAACAAAATCCCTCACAAGAAAAATGATAAAACACCATATGAACTATGGAAAGGCTGCGAGCCATCGTACAAATACTTGAAAGTGTGGGGGTGCTTAGCAAAGGTCGAAGTACCTAAGCCAAAGCAAGTTAAGATCGAACCTAAAACGTTCCATGCAATATTTGTCGGATATGCCCAAAATAGTAGTGTATATCGCTTCATAGTTCATACGTCAGATATTCCTGATATTCATGTAGGTACAACCATAGAATCTCGGAATGCAATATTTTTTGAAGACGTGTTCCCAAATAAGAAGGAAAATGTTCAAAATAATGACAACGGAAGTTCTAACAAAGATAATGTTCCAGAACTTAGTTGTCATAAAAGAGTTATTGACGATCAAAGCGAAGAGCCACGTCGGAGCAAACGGGCTAGAGTTGAGAAATCGTTCGGGCCAGATTTCATGACATTCATGTCAGAAATCGACCCAAGAACACTAAGCGAAGCTCTCTCTGGTACCGAGCCCCATTGTCGAAAGAAGCTGTCAATAGTGAAATCGAGTCCATCATGAATAACCATACTTGGGAATTAGTAGACCTTCCTTCTGGTACTAAACCATTAGGTTGTAAGTGGATGCTAAAACGCAAGTATAAAGTTGATGGATCGGTTGACAAGTATAAGGCCAGACTTGTAGCTAAAGGGTACAGCAATAGGAAGACCTTGATTACTTCGATACCTACTCACCGGTGACAAGGATTACGTCCATACGAGTGCTGATAGCCATTGCAACATTGTATGACCTTGAAATACACCAAATGGATGTTAAGACTGCATTCTTAAATGATGAGTTGAAAGAAGAAATCTACATTGAGCAACCCGAGGGGTTCATAGTGTTGGTGCCCCGGTTGGTTTTGATGCGATCAACCAAGTTAGGTTAGGTCCTGTTGGTTTTAATCCCTCTGCTAAGTGTGCAGGAACTTAGGTACGGAGGAAGTCTTGCGTAAGACGCAGTGGACGAGAAGGATTGCGCGGGGAAATGAGCCAACGGGCTCAGTACAATCCGAGGGACGCGGAAGCTGCGGAAGAGTACACCGGTGGAGCGAGAAGGACGTGCACGGTGTCCGAGGGACGAGAAGCCGAGAGGAAGGACGCTCGAGGGGCAAAAGGCCGGAGTCAGGTTCAGGTGAGCCTAACTTCAGTTGGCCGGAAATCACCCAGAAGACGAAGAATCAAAAAGACTAGTCTAAGCGCCCAAAAGAAATGAGAAAATTCGCCCAAAAAAAAAGAGAAAAGTTTTGGTGCCAAAGAAGGATCGAACCCGAGTCCTCAACAAGAAACATTAACCCAGTTACCATTTGGGATGAAGGGCGATGGCAGTAAAGTGTTGCCGCTATTACTACTTATAGTTTACAACAGCGATATGGAGATTCCAACAACCATCTCAAGCGAGATAAAGTTTTAATTAAAACAATTAAAACTTAAAGGATAATGTTACATTATCCTTTAATCAAATCCAATGGATGCAGTTTAATCCCATCCAAGATCAACCATCCAGATTACATCCATGGATCAACGGCCAAGAGAAATATGATCAACAATCAACAATCTAGATTTATTCTCTTAGGCTATAAATAGACTTAGAGGTTTTGCTTTAGAATTAATTCAATCAATACTATTGTAATTCTCTAAGTTTAGTGATCTTCAGTTGTAAGGCTTCTCCGCCACAAGGAGATTTTTTTTTAGCTTTAACCGTCTTGGAAGCAACGACCAAGTTGCAACCAAGTTTTTTTTAATAGACGAGTTTCCACCACTTTTCATTTATTAGCCGTCTATTCACCCCCCCTCTAGCCGGACCAACCCGATCCAACACATAGCTCCTGGAACTGAGGAAAAGGTGTGTCGACTTGTTAAGTCGTTGTACGGACTTCAACAAGCGTCAAAGCAATGGCACGAAAAATTTGACAAAATAATGTTGTCAAACGAATTCAGAATAAATGAATGTTACAAATGCATTTATGTCAAAAGCACACCTGAGAGTTATGTAATCGTCTGTCTATACGTAGACGACATGCTCATAATGGGAAATAATCATGATATCATCATGAGTACTAAGAAAATATTGACCAATAGTTTCAACATGAAAGATATGGGTCTAGCAGATGTCATATTGGGAATTAAAATTCTCAGGACGTCCGATGGGATAGTTTTAACACAATCACATTATGTAGAGTCAGTATTGAAAAAATTCAATGCATACGATCTCTCTACTGTAAAAACACCTATGGATCTAAGTCAACACTTAGCGAAAAACCATAGTGAACCCATATCGCAATTGGAATATTCCCGAATAATTGGCAGTTTGATGTATCTCACAAACTATACTCGTCCGGATATTGCCTGTGTGGTCAACAAACTGAGTCGTTTTACGAGCAATCCAAACGACACCCATTGGAAAGCACTGATGCGAGTTCTTAGATATTTAAAATATACTATGAACTACGGATTACATTACAGAAGGTATCCCGTAGTCTTGGAGAGATATTGTGATGCTATTGGATTTCCGATACAAAAGACTCCAAATCCACTAGTGGATATGTATTCATGATCGGTGGGGGAGTAGTATCTTGGAAATCCACTAAGCAGACATGCATAGCTCGGTCAACAATGGAATCCGAGTTTATAGCACTTGACAAAGCAGCTGAAGAAGCTGAATGGCTATGAAATTTCTTGGAAGATATTCCGAGCTGAACAAAACCTGTACCCGCCGTACTTATCCATTGTGATAGTCAATCGGCAATTGGAAGGGCACAGAGTAGTATGTATAATGGTAAGTCACGACATATACGTCGTCGACATAATACCATTAGGTAGTTGATCTAGAACGGAGTGATTGCAATCGATTATGTCAAATCTAAGGATAATTTGGCAGATCCCCTAACGAAGGGACTAAATCGAGATCAAGTATACTACTCATCAAGAGGAATGAGATTGAAAATCTACAATTAAAAATGACTGTAGTGGTAACCCAATCTTGTTGACTGAAGATCCCAAGATCTTGGTTCAATGGGACAACGAAGTTACAGAAGTTGTGTAACAGCACAAGAGAAATAATTATCTCTACTATCCCAATCCTAGGATGATTTGGTGTTGTCCTACCACATGTAGTGAGGATAGACTTATGCTTTTAATGACTTCTATACCTTTAAGGTGGAGTAAGGTAGGATACTCTTGATAGAAGTGTCACTTATGTGAGTGTGAAGACAGGCCGCTTCAATGAAACACTCATGAATCCAAGATGGTGTGCATGGCCGAAATGGAACCAACCATGAGAACCATAAGTGGGTGAGATAAGTCTCTGTGTGGGTGTTATTGTCTTAGTATACACCAACAACTGAGCAGTTCAAGACATCACGTTCACTGCGCAGCCTAGTATGCTCGATAGCATTCCACTACGGAAGGTTCAAAGCCACAAGCTACCTTTCCCGATGTATTGACTTATCGATTGGACTCTTGTAAAGTGTCAGCATGCATACATGCAATACATGCATTAATTTCCATTCACGTGGAGAATTGTTGGATATGATTTTGTAAAGCAAAATTTTGATGCCATCGATCATAGAAAGTCAAGTTTGACTTCAAAATCAAAATATACGTTTCGCGTAGATAAATCTGGACTATTTATTTGCTCAAAATCGATTAAGGGTGAATGAGAAATTAATTATTCAAGATACGCTCAAATGAACATTAAGGAAAAAGATGAGGCTTTTAGTCCCATATTGCTAACCGACGAGAGCCAGTGTTTCCTTATATGTGTTCTTGTGCTAATGTTGTTAATACAAAAGCACAGGAGGTCTCTACCCTTGGGCGAGCAGGTGCTCGCACCTGCGAGCTCGCCACCCGCCACTGGCCACGCGTGCACGCGCACACGCGCGCAATGAGCGCTTTGTTGGTGTACTTTGCACTTCACACGTACGCATCATCGCGAGGAGCATTAAGGAGCTTTAATTCATGCTCCACGTGGCATGTCGGTGACGGGGCAGTGCCTATGTGGCACGTGACTGTGTAGAGAACGATGACTGGATTGGACGAATAGATGGTGGCCGTCGGATCAAAGATCTGGACAGATCGCAGGAATGTGCGATCTGGAGCGTCGGATCAAAGATATGGACAGATCGCAGGCAGGTGCGATCTGGAGCGTTAGATTCGAATCTGACTGTGAAGAGGGACGATGGATCTGAGACGTCGGATTAAATGTTCTAATCTGACAACTGAGATCAAGATGAGATTTGAAGAGTTATAACTCTTCAGATCAAGGGACGAGATTAAAAGACCTTTAAAGGGTTATACCCTTTCGTTATGAACGGTCCAGATCTGTCTGAACCAAAGGGTACTTACCTCTTCACTCAATATAAATAGATCCCTCCACTTGATCATTTCATTCATTCAAGCATTGCAATCTAAAAGCATTTGTACTCATCCATTTTCTGCATCGAGAGTCCAAATAGCCTACGGAAAGGTTCGCCGGTCTCGGAATTTGAAGTGCTACTATTCCGAGACAATGTCGTTGTATCTTGGAAACGAATTGTTGCTATCCGTGAGCACCAGTAGCGGAGCAATATCGTTTTACGGAGATAGTGTTGAACACTAGCCTCGACGTAAACCAATCAGTTTGCTTCTTCCAAAAGCAACCTCCCGGAAGATCCGACGGTCGTAAATCGACTAAGTCAAATATCGAGGAGATACAAGTCAGCAACCAACATGAATGTGGATGAAGATTCGTCATCTCCGAACCACGTAAATAGGTTTGCGTTAGCATTGTTTTGTTATTGTTATTTGTTATTCCGCTCGCGCTTGCTAACGTGATAGGTAGAGAATCTAGAAAAGGTATTCATCCCCCCCCTCTAGCTTGACGAACATGATCTAACAAGTGGTATCAGAGCCAAGGTCCGCTCTCGTTGGAATAACCGCCAAAAGAGCACAAGCCAAAGGAAAAAGATGATGGAAGACAAATTGGGTGACGACAACAACACTCCACCTCTGTATGATCATGAAGATTTTGACTATTGGAGGACAAGAATGAAGACTTGGCTTGAAATGGATTGGGGCTCTTCTTTGCTTGTGTCTATTGCTTAAGATTTAGCCTCCTTATATTGGAGCGCTCACCCCTTTGGTTGTGTTAAATGGCCAATTAAAGGTCATTTACTATCATTACATCATGGATTGAAACACAAGTCGTTTCACCCGAGAGAGGTCATGGATACACCATTAACATCAGTTAATGTGTCCGTTATTCACTTAAACAGGTTGTAAAAATGTATTCATGTGGCAAAATGTTGATTGTTCTACGTACTTGAGCAAATTTAGCCTCCATCGATCTGACATTCAACGTACACAGGTCGTGCTCACACACCATTAACATCAGTTAATGTATCCGTTATTCACTTAAGCAGGTTGTAAAAATGTATTCATGTGGCAAAATCTTGATTGTTTTACTTAAGCAAATTTAGCCTCAATCGATTCGACGTTCAACGCGCATAAGTCGTGCTCGCACATGAGTTAATTTAGTTCAATATAATCTGAGCATTTGATTTACACTCCTTTGCACCCAATCACGAGAGAAAATCTCTCTCATGCATTTGTTTATATCATATATGCATGTGTAACAATATAAACCGATCAAAATACCTTAAAACTCTCAATGTGGAATTAAAATCTCATTCACAATGAAGTCTCTTTTCTTCTCCACCTCTTTTCCATTCATATTTCCAATACTTAGGAGGTATATTTAATATAAGAATTCCATAAACAATTCAAAAGAATATCACATTACACTTTTTCCTATGTTGTAATTTTGTGAGACATTTATTCAAACATCTCCTAAGCATGTGAATTCATACCTTGCTATAAAGAAGATTCTTAAAATAGATTAACGTAATTGATCCTGTCGCCGAGCGTAGTGGAGCCGCAACCGGAATGACGGTGTAGGGATGAACGACGTGGATGCTGACGGGGCGTCCTCGCGTAGAAGGGCAGCGTCGTGGGGGGTATCCTCCGACCGAATGGAAGTCGATGTCGCCTGGTGCAGGGCCGGCCGACTGGAGGTGAACCTGCTGAGGAAGATGACCGTTAGCAACCCAGCCGGGAGACGTCCCGGCAAGGCACTCCGACGGTCAAGTCAGTACTCCGAGGAACAGTAGAAATAATGGAGCACTGGAAAAATAAGAGGTTTCGCGCGTGTATGTATGCGTACCTGAGAATGAGGAGTGGAGTGGCTTATATAGCCGGGGAATAGGACCAGGCATGGCCTGTGTCAGGATCTTCTGACAGGGTCAGAAGATGTGGTAAGGTGCTGTCGGTATGAGTATGGCCTGTGTCAGGATCTTCTGACAGGGTCAGAAGATATGGCATGGTTGTGTCGTCTGTAACCATCCTTCTTTGTCGTATACTATTTGTCTTATGTGAGGACAAAGACAGGTTTCGGTAAGGCGGCGCCTGTCAGAGAGTGTCAGTTCGTACGAGGGGTGACATCCTGTTACCTGCAGCTGGTGCAGGTATATTTTGTCCTTTTCTCCGGGTGATTCCGAGAGAGTGCCTGAGTGGACATCCGGACGGTTCGACCGGATGGGTATCAGGCCCGGGCATAAAGGATTGCCGGGCGGATGCACTCGGCTGAACGAGGCGTGTAAGCCTTAATGTGGCCGGGCGGATGCACTCGGCTGAACGAGGCGTGTAAGCCTTAATGTGGCAGGCCGGGTTTGACCGGCTGGCGAAGGCTTTGGGCCCGGTCAGACTGTCTGTTGAGTCGGCTGCTCGTATAATGACGTGGACCCTGAAGCAGGCCAGGTCGTTCGCCACGTTGGCTGCCCGTATCGTGCAAAATATAGGGCAGGATCAATAGCCTTCCCCTCGAGTCTAGTCGAAGGAGGCGATCAGTCCGACTGACTGGACTACAAGTGTGTACAACCATTCTGCGGCCGGGCGTTTTCTGCCCTTTCAATATCCGGCCGGCTTACCACGATGCTCAACAGCTGGTGCTGAGTATGTTTGCCTGGTCTGGGCGGAATAAGCTTGTAAACCGAGGGGCGTGGGCCGCCACGCACCCGACTGTCTGTTAACGAGGTCGCCTGGCTAGACGAAGCATGATAGAGGAGCGTGGGCTGCCACGCGTCCCCGACTAGTCATCGACCTGATGAAGATGTCCGGGCGGCTGAAGATTCTGACCGGAGGAACGTGGGCCGCCACGTCCTCGTGAACTGTTAGTGCGTCCGACCGGACGAATGTTGTTAGTCGATGAGAGGTATGTTGAACACGTTTGGGCGGGAGAATGTTTGCCTTGAGTTGCAAGAAATGTGGAGTGTCACGCGCCTCAAGACGATTTTCTCGGGATAGCCCGAGTCAGTCAATTAATGGAGACGGGACATTCTAAGTCGAATGGGGTGATGTGATATGCCCGATGCGGCCTGCGCCATAACGGCATCATCTCAGCTTTAATGAACCAGGACACGTGGCGCGCGCTGGCTTGCCGACCGGGATGCCATTTATCCCCATGATTACGAACTTTTAATAGCCATTAATGCGCGTAATTCTTTCTGCCACGCGGCAGTTTCCGACTGGCCGACACGGCGACGCGCCCTGCCGCCGCATCAGGCGACGTCAGCGGCTGCGGCGCGCCTTTTCGAGGCTGATCGTGGGACGACTCTTCGGCATTGGATGAGGCGATCGCCGTACACGTGGATCGCCATCCGACGGTCGCCTTTCTTTCGGCCTAGCTATAAATAGGTCTCCATTTTCACAGAAACCCTCGTTTGCTCTTCACCGTTCTCTCCCTTAGCTCGGTGCTTCTCGCTCTCGCCGCCGTCTTCGCGTGTCGCCGCCGGTCTCGTGCTTCTCCGTCGGTTAATCTTTTCCGCCCCCCCTACGGTCAGATTCTCCCTTTTCTTCCTTTCTTCCTTTTCTTTCTGTTCCATGGCTACCCCTACATGGTATGCCTCTGTCGAGTCTTCCCTTCACGATGAGACCATCTCGGACCTCCGACTGGCATACGACATCCCCGGGAGCTACCGTATTGCCGTTCCGACAAAGGATGACCGACCGCACCAGCCTCCGGCTGGCTTCTTTGTATTTTTCCGGGATCAACATATGTCTGGCCTGCGCTACCCTCTTCATCCCTTTATTGTAGACTTCTGTAACTTCTTCCATGTTCCTATCTTCCAGCTTTCTCCCAACGCCATTCGTATATTGTGCAACATAATTGTTCTTTTCACCCTTTACCGAGTCCCCCTCCGACCGGAGGTTCTGTATTTCTTTTATTACCCGAAGAAACAGGAGGCCGGGAATTTCTTTCTCCAAGCCCGGGCCAAATTATCCATCGTGGAGAATATTCCTTCTTCGAATAAGGGATGGAAAACCCATTTCTTCTTCATAGGCCCCCCGACCAGCCCTGGGTTCCCGATCGGATGGGTCGAAGATATGCCCCCTATAGCTCCCTTGAGAAACTTTAAAACCGACCCATTGTTTGTAAGGGCTGCTTCTCTACTCGGTGGCCTCCACTTCGACGGCATGAAACTACTCAACGACGCCGTTTTGTACATATTTGGGCTAAGCCGAGTCCCTGCCGTCTTGCCCGGCACCTTCTGTAAGTCATTTTTTGCTTCATACTTCTTTTTCCCTAACTCAATATCTTCTGATCTTGCAGCCGAGATGATGTGGGAAGCGGCCCTCGATGAGGCCCTCGGCCTGGATGACGAAGAATTAAACGCCCGGGCGGCCGAACAACTGCGCCTGCGCCAGGCCGGTCCGCCCGACCAACATACGATTCCTGAGAGCGCGGAGCCCGCCCCTCAGGCTCCTTCTGCCCAACCAGCGACGACTGGTTCTAGGGAGCCGGTTGGCTCGTCGAAACCTTCTGCCCCCGCAAAATCCTCCGGCAAGCAGAAGGTTCAGCCTTCCATGGAGAGGTCCCAGCCTTCCAAGCGGAAGGCTAGCGCTTCTATCCGCATTGAGGAGCCGACCGAGGTAGGCCGGTCCTCTTCTGACTCTCCCGACCCGGAGCCTTTGCAGAGGCGCCCGAGGAATTCCGGGTCGGGCTCTCAGTCTCAACCTGCAGAGGCAACTGCCAGCCCGGCTAGAGCGAGCCGGCCAGCTGAGGCACCGGGTTCGTCTCGCTCAGGGGGGCAGCGCTCGCAGCCGTGTGGCTATGGCGTATACCTCCCTTCGGTCGACCCGGCGACCCCCGTTGAACCCCAGCAGCGACTTACCCTTTACGGGGAATTGGCGGAATGCTGGGAGCAGGGTATGAAGGAGGGGACTTCCAGGTCCCCGATCCGACTGGCAGACCAATTTCTTCAGGACGCCACGCATGTAAGTCCGGTGCTTCAAAGCTTAATCACTATGCTTTTTGCTAACATTTTTATTATAGTTTTGGGCCTCCTGCTCGAGCGTCGCATATTCCTTGGTTATCAACGCCAGGGGACGCCGAGCGGCTGAGCGGCGGATTGAGGAAAGGGAGCTTTGCCAGGAGCATGCGAACCTACCGGCCGGCGAGGAGGGCCTCGCTATTCTCCGCTCGGAGATACTGGACCTGAAAGAGAAACTCCGTTCCACCGAGGCGCGCCTGACGGAGGAAATCATCCGAGCGGAGTCAGCCGAGCGGGCGTATGCCCGATCTTCCTCTCTGCACGCGACCCTTGAGCAGGAGAGGAAGAAGGCTTTGGCCACGCAGCGTCGTGCCCGATCGGACATCGACAAGAAGACTGCCGAGGTCCAAGCCTTGAAGGCGGAGCTAGACACGCTGGTGAAGGCTTCTGAGGAGCTCCGAATGACCCTAAACGATAAAGAGCAGGAGCTGGCGACTCGGGAGTCGGACATATATGCCAAGGAGAAGGCTTTAGATGCCCGAGAAGACGAGCTCCGCTTATCTGAAGGACTGTTGGCCTCTCAATCCGTTGCCCTGGAGGAGAAGGACAAGGAGCTAGCTAATCTCCGGGCAGAAATTGACAGCCTGAAGCTGCATCAGGCAGGCGAGCCCGCCCGGATGGACGCACATCGCTTGGCTTACATCAATTCTACGGAGTTCGGCAAGCAGTTGGGCAAGCGGACATCTGGCATGTTCAAGATGGGCTTAGAAAGCGCTATTATGTAGCTCCAAGAGAGTGGCCATCTGCCTGCCGACCTCCCTGCCAATGCCGTCCAAGTGAGCCGGGTTAAGGAGCTGCTCCCTAAAGACTTCTTCAAGCAGCCTTTTACCTAACTTTAGCCGCCTGTCGGGGCTCTTTTTTGTACTGCTGCTGAGTAACCATCAATGAAAATGTTTTCTTTAACGTGTTAGTTTAGACATTGGTTAAGTAGATGTGCCCGACCAGAGAGCCGAACTAAGCAAGGGATACTGGTTGTCAGGTGGCCGACTGGTTGATCTGTCTGAGAGGTGGGAGTCACAACACGCCCTGTTAGAGCGCTAAAACAATTCTAAGGGATGTGGGTCGCCACACGCCCAGTCGGGGAACCGAATTTCTTTAGAGAAATGGCTGTGTAAAACAACAGACTGATTGGTGTCCTACCTGCGGGATGTGGATCGTCACACGCCTGACCGGATTCCGATACAGGCTTCCGAGTGGGCTGACGCGAAGAGTCAGTCGCCGACTCAGGCTTCCAAAGGGGACCAACTTTCTGCGTGGGACGCCATGCTTCCGACCGGGAACCAGTCCAGGCTTCCGAGTGGGCTGACGCGAAGAGTCAGTCGCCGACTCAGGCTTCCAAAGGGGACCAACTTTCTGCGTGGGACGCCATGCTTCCGACCGGGAACCAGTCCAGGCTTCCGAGTGGGCTGACGCGAAGAGTCAGTCGCCGACTCAGGCTTCCAAAGGGGACCAACTTTCTGCGTGGGTCGCCACGCTTCCGGTCGGGAACCGCCTTTAGGCTTCCGGATGGGCCAATCTTTCACGTGGGACGCCACGCTTCCGACCGGGAACCAGTCCAGGCTTCCGAGTGGGCTGACGCGAAGAGTCAGTCGCCGACTCAGGCTTCCAAAGGGGACCAACCTTCTGCGTGGGTCGCCACGCTTCCGGTCGGGAGCCGCCTTTAGGCTTCCGGATGGGCCAATCTTTCACGTGGGACGCCACGCTTCCGACCGGGAACCAGTCCAGGCATCCGAGTGGGCTGACGCGAAGAGTCAGTCGCCGACTCAGGCTTCCAAAGGGGACCAACCTTCTGCGTGGGTTGCCACGCTTCCGGTCGGGAGCCGCCTTTAGGCTTCCGGATGGGCCAATCTTTCACGTGGGACGCCACGCTTCCGACCGGGAACCAGTCCAGGCTTCCGAGTGGGCTGACGCGAAGAGTCAGTCGCCGACTCAGGCTTCCAAAGGGGACCAACCTTCTGCG
The DNA here is from genome assembly GCA_024364735.1 of Boesenbergia rotunda. Taxonomy (NCBI): domain Eukaryota; kingdom Viridiplantae; phylum Streptophyta; class Magnoliopsida; order Zingiberales; family Zingiberaceae; genus Boesenbergia; species Boesenbergia rotunda. The sequence continues at coordinate 157,794 of JAGFNQ010003148.1, read as the reverse complement.
TGGGTCGCCACGCTTCCGGTCGGGAACCGCCTTTAGGCTTCCGGATGGGCCAATCTTTCACGTGGGACGCCACGCTTCCGACCGGGAACCAGTCCAGGCTTCCGAGTGGGCTGACGCGAAGAGTCAGTCGCCGACTCAGGCTTCCAAAGGGGACCAACTTTCTGCGTGGGTCGCCACGCTTCCGGTCGGGAACCGCCTTTAGGCTTCCGGATGGGCCAATCTTTCACGTGGGACGCCACGCTTCCGACCGGGAACCAGTCCAGGCTTCCGAGTGGGCTGACGCGTAGAGTCAGTCGCCGACTCAGGCTTCCAAAGGGGACCAGCCTTCTGCGTGGGTCGCCACGCTTCCGGTCGGGAACCGCCTTTAGGCTTCCGGATGGGCCAATCTTTCACGTGGGACGCCACGCTTCCGACCGGGAACCAGTCCAGGCTTCCGAGTGGGCTGACGCGTAGAGTCAGTCGCCGACTCAGGCTTCCAAAGGGGACCAACCTTCTGCGTGGGTCGCCACGCTTCCGGTCGGGAACCGCCTTTAGGCTTCCGGATGGGCCAATCTTTCACGTGGGACGCCACGCTTCCGACCGGGAACCAGTCCAGGCTTCCGAGTGGCTGACGCGAGAGTCAGTCGCCGACTCAGGCTTCCAAAGGGACCAGCCTTCTGCGTGGGTCGCCACGCTTCCGGTCGGGAACCGCCTTTAGGCTTCCGGATGGGCCAATCTTTCACGTGGGACGCCACGCTTCCGACCGGGAACCAGTCCAGGCTTCCGAGTGGGCTGACGCGTAGAGTCAGTCGCCGACTCAGGCTTCCAAAGGGGACCAGCCTTCTGCGTGGGTCGCCACGCTTCCGGTCGGGAACCGCCTTTAGGCTTCCGGATGGGCCAATCTTTCACGTGGGACGCCACGCTTCCAACCGGGAACCAGTCCAGGCTTCCGAGTGGGCTGACGCGTAGAGTCAGTCGCCGACTCAGGCTTCCAAAGGGGACCAGCCTTCTGCGTGGGTCGCCACGCTTCCGGTCGGGAACCGCCTTTAGGCTTCCGGATGGGCCAATCTTTCACGTGGGACGCCACGCTTCCGACCGGGAACCAGTCCAGGCTTCCGAGTGGGCTGACGCGTAGAGTCAGTCGCCGACTCAGGCTTCCAAAGGGGACCAGCCTTCTGCGTGGGTCGCCACGCTTCCGGTCGGGAACCGCCTTTAGGCTTCCGGATGGGCCAATCTTTCACGTGGGACGCCACGCTTCCGACCGGGAACCAGTCCAGGCTTCCGAGTGGGCTGACGCGTAGAGTCAGTCGCCGACTCAGGCTTCTGGAGGGTATGACGCGTCAGCCTGCGCCCCGTCCAGGTATTAATTTGCCTTGTATGGCTGACCGGCAATTTTCGGTCGGGAGAGCCTTTCGTTAGTGTTAGAATGCTGCGTTTTACAAGATTACCTCACTCTAGGGCTCTCTGTACATTTTCAAGTGTAGGGCACTCCACGGTCGGTTCAGCCTCTTTCCATGTTCATCCTCCAAGTAGTAGGCGCCTGAATGCAATTTCTGCACTATCTTGAAGGGTCCGCCCCACTGTGGTTGTAATTTGTTGACATCACCGACCGGCTTTATTCGTTTCCAGACAAGGTCCCCGGCATGAAACGAGCGCGGTAACACCTTCTGGTCGTACCTTTGTTTCATGCGCTGACGGTACGTGAACATCCGGGCGGCTGCTTTTTCCCGGACTTCCTCTATGAGGTCAAGCTCTAAGCGCCTTCTTTCCTCATTCCCCTCATCATAGCTTAACCGCCTGTCGGATGCACAGCCGACCTCGACCGGCACCACCGCCTCACTGCCATAGACTAGGTGAAAAGGCGTCTGCCCGGTCGCCTCTCGGGGTGTGGTTCTGCTCGCCCAAAGGACCCCGGGTAGCTGCTCTACCCAGTTGGTTCCTGCATGATCCAGCTTGGTTTTGAGCCCTCTCAAGATTTCTCGGTTGGCGACTTCTGCCTGGCCGTTGCTCTGTGGATATGCCACAGATGTAAAAGCCTGATGGATGCCGTATGCCGCGCACCATTCTTTGATTTTCTTCCCTTGAAACTGCCGACCGTTGTCAGAAACCAACTTGTGGGGGATCCCGTATCTGCATAGAATGTTTTGCGATAAGAACTTAATTACTGCATGCTCGGTGATCCTAGCCAGTGCCTCTGCTTCCACCCATTTGGAGAAGTAATCCACCGCGACCAACAAGAACTTCTTCTGGGCGGGGGCGATCGGAAACGGACCTACAATATCCATTCCCCATTGGTCGAACGGGCAAGAGACCGCAGATGTCTTCATTAATTCGGTTGGCCGGTGGGGCAGGCATTGGTGTTTCTGACATGAGATGCATGTTGCGGCCAACCGGTCGGCATCCTTCTGTAAAGTTGGCCAATAATACCCGGCCAACAGAGCCTTCCGGGCGGTGGTCTACTCCTGTTTCTTCTGATTTTCTCAGTTAAGGAATTAGAATCAGCTCCCTCTTTCAGGAGTTTTACTTCCTGTCGGAGGGACTCGATTCGGAGTTTGGCTTTCGCCAAATCTCGGGATAGATAGGAAATAAGAGAATTTAATTGCGATTTTGAAAAACCCGTTACCTTTATTTCGCCGTCTTCGGAGAATGTCAGCTTGCCGTCGTCCCGTTCCGAGTCTGAGTCAGTCTCGATTTGATCCGAAGCGGTCAGGGCTAGAAGATTGGACTGAGGTGCTTCTTCTTCTTCTTCTGAGGAAGACTCGTCCCAGGTTGCTTGGAGTGCCTTCTTCTTTCTGTTCTTTTTGGACTCCTTTAGACTTGGACATTCAGTCTTGTAGTGGCCCTTCTTCTTGCATTCGTAGCAGGTTACGTTGGGCTTTTGTTTGTCAGTTGCCGGTTCATCTTGTCCGTCCTTTCTTCGGCTTGTTCTCCGTGTGTTAGTTTGGTTCTTCAACTTTTTGTAGTAGCTTCGAGCTAGCCGGACCAGTTCTGATTGATCTTCTTCTTGATCTTCTATTTCTGAATCTGAGGTAGATTCAGGTTCAACTTGAATTTTCTTCTTGGTCATTTTCCCTGTTTTCCCTGCAAAAAAGGCTATACTTTTCTCGACCAAATTGGAGTTAGTCTGTTCATGCAGCTCAAGTTCAGAAAATAACTCATCTAGCTTAATTTTTGAAAGATCCCTAGAGACCTTGTATGCATCTACCATAGATGCCCACAAGGTGGTCCTAGGGAATGCGTTTAGGGCGTACCTTATCAGATCACGGTTTTGAACCTGGTGACCTATTGCGTGAAGACCATTCATCAGCTCCTGGATTCTGGCGTGGAGCTGGGCTGCTGTCTCGTTATCTGCCATTTTGATAGTGAAGAGCTTGTTCAGTAGCAAGTCTCGTTTGCTGATCCTTGTATCTGAAGTTCCTTCGTGGAGTTCAATCAATTTAGCCCATAGTTCCTTTGCACTTTTGAAGGGTCCTACGCGGTTCAGCTCTTCTTTCGTTAGTCCACATTGTAGAGTCTGGGTTGCTTTGGCGTCAGCTTCAATCTTTCGTTTAAGGGCAGTGTCCCATTCTGAGTAGTCTTGTGGTACACCTTCAGCATTGGTGGGAATCATCAGTCCAGACTGGATGATTATCCACATTTCCACCTGAGTTTTCAGGTGGACCTCCATTCGACTTTTCCAGTAGGGAAAGTCTTCTCCACTGAAAAGTGGAGGTCTGGCGGTGCTAAATCCTTCTTGGATAGACATTTGTTACTGAAATAAAAGTAAACAACAAAAATATTTCCAAGACTTGGTCTTGGATTAGTAGTGCGGGAAGAAATAATCAAACACAGATTTCAAGGGGTGTTGCACCAACCTTGAGATAAAAACTCGAACGAAGATTTTTTTTTTTAAAAAAAATGAGAGAGAAAAAAAAAATCCGAAAAATATTCAAACTGGTGGTTGCACCAGGTTTGACTTCCCCGCTCTGATACCACTTGTTGGATCGAGAAATGCGAGAGAGGGGGGGTGAATGTCGCAATTCGTTCGGATTTAAAAAGAGCGGGTGCGCAGCGGAAATAAAAGAGAACACAACAACGCAAACACAGCGGTTTACTTGGTTCGGAGCCTGGGTCGACTCCTACTCCAAGGCCCACGGTCGTTGACCGTTTTCTGCGGGCAATTCTATAAGTTCGCAAAAGTTTACACACAAATAATAATAAAAATATTCTCGTAAACTTAAATACAACTCTTGTTACCGACGTCCGGTGAAGATTGAAGTTCTGGAGCAGCGGGACGTCGTCGGCTTGAGTTGGCAGCTTTCTGGAGCGTGTCGTGGAAGCAGAAGAGCGTAGAATTGTCGAAGGAATTGTTGTTTTGAAGAGGGTCGAGGCCCTCTTTATATAGGGCAGGGGGCGCCCGACATGCTCGGGGCGCCCCCCACGTGGCTGCAGATCCGGCGATGCTCTAGTCAAAGCTGATCTCGTTATCTTCGGGATTGTTTTGACTGGGGCGCCCGACGCGCACGGGGCGCCCGATTGACCGGTCAAACTTTATCACCGAGGCTTCGCGAGGGTGAGCTGCAGCCGCCTTCAGTGGCGTGGCACAGTGGGCGCCCGAGACACGCGGGGCGCCCGACATGCGGCTGCTGTCGGGGCGTTTACCTCTCTGCTGACTTTGGGTTGACTCTGGGGCGCCCGACACATCCGGGGCGCCCTGCTCAGCTACGGCCTCACTCCTTTGAGGCTCTCTGAGCTGCAGAAACACAGTCCTTCGGTCCTGCATCCAGGGTTAGTCCAAAACAGCAAATAATAAGTTAGTTAAAACAGCCTTAGCTGTCTTGGTTCTGACTTTGGATCTCCAAAATGGAGCCCTAGGTCGAACCGACGCCTAATGTTCCCTCGAGGGGAACGCGTCCTCACCTACTCCTCTCGGGAGAGTTTTACCTGGTGCCAACCGGATCCTCCAGTTGGACTTTTGCCCAGCAGTCCTTCGCCAGGTCTTGAGTTACCAAGCTTCCCTTCGCTTGGTGCCTAGCAGCCCTTCGCTAGGTTTTTTCTTCTGGCAGCCCTTCGCCAGTGCCTAGCATTCCTTCGCTAGGGCTTGTCCTGTCTGGCAGTCCTTCGCCAGTGCCTAGCAGTCCTTTGCTAGGGCTTGTCCTGTCTGGCAGTCCTTCGCCAGTGCCTAGCATTCCTTCACTAGGGCTTTTCCTGTACACTCAAGAAACTCGTTAGACAACCATTAACCCTTAACTTTTGAACCTTTTTGCCAATATCAAAACACAGGTTTGACTTGGGTGCATACTGCACCAACATAGTAGGTGTCGGTTCGACATAGGGTTCCATTTAGGAGACCCAAAGTCAAAACCAAGACAGCTTAGGCTGTAAATAATGACTAACGTGTTTGCTTCTTTTATTTTGGAACAAACCTTGGTTGCAGGGATCGAATGACTGGTTTTCTACAGCTGAGGCGCCTCAATGGAGTGAGGCACCTCACTGGGGCTAGGCGCCCGGATGGATATGGGCACCCGGATGGATACGGACGCCCCAGTGAAAAGGCAAAACAGAAGCAAGCGAAGCAAAACTGCCAAGAAGCCTCTGGACGTACTCAGCTCAGGCACCCATGAGGTCACGGGCGCCCCCATCAGCTCAGGCGCCCAAGTGAAGATGGATAAGCGCTGACCGAGCCTGCGGATAAGAGATAGCGCAGGGAAGGCCACGTGTTAGGCACCCCCATCGACACAGGCGCCCCTATGGGTGCTATAAAAGGAGGTTCACCCCCAAGGCTTCGAACAACATCGCTCTCTACGCTCTAGACACTTTCGTTCAAGCGCTACGCCCCGACAAACTTCGACTTCGAGATTCCAGCGCCGACGACGACCCTCTGCTCCGAAATTCGATCCACCTCGGGCGTCAGTAAACATAAAATATGAAAGTGTTGCTAATTCTATATCTGTACTATCAATTTGTAAAAGATTTTCCGAATATAGAATTGCCCAAAGTAAACGGTCAAGGACCGTAGGCCTTGGAGTAGGAGCCAACCGCGACTCTGAACCAAGTAAAACCAACCTGTGTTCGCGATTGATGTATTTTCCGCTGCGTATTTTCTCTAGTGTTCCGAAAAATTTGATCTCGATATTCACCCCCTCTATCGAGTTTCTACGATCCAACAAGTGGTATCAGAGCGGGTGGCTCAAATTTGGTGCAACCACCAATTTGAGAGGTTTTTTCGGATTTACAAAATAAATTTTAATTTTTTTTTGAATTATTTCTCGTTAATCGAGGTTGGTGCAACACCACTCGATCATTTTTTTGTTTATAATTTTTTCCGCACTACTAATCCAAGATTAAGTCTTGGAACAAGTTTTCCTTGTCTTTTTTTTTTAGAAAATACTATGGTCATGCAAGAAGGATTCAGCGCAGCCAGACCACTGCTTTTCAGTGGAGAAGATTTCTCCTACTGGAAAAGCAGGATGGAAGTCCACCTGAAAACTCAGGTGGACATGTGGATTATTATCCAATCTGGCCTAGAGATCCCCAGGAACGCAGAAGGAGTGGCACAACACTACTCTGAATGGGACGCCTCGTTGAAGAAGAAGATCGAGGCTGATGCAAAGGCAACCCAGACGTTGCAGTGCGGATTGACCAAGGAAGAGCTGAACCGGGTGGGTCCCTTCAACAGCGCCAAAGAACTTTGGAACAAGCTGATTGAGCTGCACGAAGGTACCTCCAACACCAGAATCAGCAAAAGGAATCTGTTGCTGAACAGACTCTACACAATAAAAATGAACGAAGGCGAATCAGCAGCACAGCTCCACGCCAGAATCCAGGAGCTGATGAATGGGTTGCATACAATAGGTCACAAGGTAGAGAACCGTGACCTAATCAGGTATACCCTAAACGCGTTCCCAAGGAATACTCTGTGGGCATCTATGGTACATGCTTACAAGGTTTCCAGGGACCTTTCAAAAATTAAATTAGATGAAATTTTTTCAGAATTAGAATTGCATGAACAGACTAACTGCACGATGGCCGAGAAAAGTATTGCCTTTATTGCAGGTAAATCCCAAGAAAAAGTCGCCAAGAAGAAGCCTCAACCAGCACCTGAGTCTGACTCGGAAACAGACTCAGAAGATTGTGAAGGGGATCGACCCAAGTTGGTGCGGCTAGCTCGGGACTACTACAAGGAGCTGAAACATCAAACCAACAGAAAGAAAGCAAGCCGACGAAAGGAAGATCCAGCTGAACCCTCAACATCGTCAAAAACCAAAACAAATGTCACTTGCTATGAATGCAACAAGAAGGGTCATTACAAATCAGAGCCAAAGTTCAAGCATAGGTCCCCAAGCTTTGCTTAAACAACCAAGTTGGACCAAACCAGTATTGGATCCCCAAGGACAAGATTCATATCTTGCTTAATCTGTTGGGAACGAGATGGCTAGAGAGGGGGGGTGAATCTAGTCAATCACAATTTCTTGCTCTTTGATCCTTCTGCGTGATCAGATTAGTAGCAGCGGAAACAAAAACACAGAAGCAGCAAAGAACAGACAGCAAAACACAAAGGGAAGCAAACCGACGCTAACACCTCGATATACAAGGTTCGGGGATAACTTGCCCCTACTCCTTGGCGTGCCCGTGAGGTGGGCGATCCCTTGATCGTCGGTAGATCAAGCCCCGGTGAACACCGGATATCAAGCGCCTCCTTCTCGGTGGAGTAACCTCTCCACAAACTGTCTCAGTAGATGAATACAAGATTAAGCACACGAGACACTCGAGAAGGGAAGCTCACAAAGCTCTCACAGGAATGCAACAAGATCGCTCAAGAGCAAAGCAACAGAGAGCACGAACACAGCCCATCCAAACTTCCCAAGTTTCTGTCTTGTTCGCCTCTGCTTCCAGCTTCGCCACTTAAGCTCTGCTCACCATCACAAGCTTCATCAGCATCCAATGAGCCAGCCTGAACCCACTGACCTCCCTGAGCACTCAGTCCACTGAAGACCTCCTCTCCAGCTGAGCCTCCGTCAGTCGCCAGCTGCGTCAGTTGCCCGTTGAAACCTGAGAACGAGAAACAGCCAAACCTGCTCAACGGAAAGCCTCCCATTGACCCTCCTTGAGTGTTTGAATCACCTGCTATCACCTGCACACTCCAACAGAGGCTTAGCAATGCATATCAAAACATATCAGCAGTGTATCAGAGAATTGGCAGTGAAAATAGACGCGATCAGAGCTTCTGACAGCGTATTTGAATTAAAGTTCTGCGCCTGATCGGTCACCAGACCGATCAGGAAGGACCCTGATCGGTCACCAGACCGATCCACAGTCTTCTGCATACTCCTGATCGGTCACCAGACCAATCAGGCTCCTGCCTGATCGGTCACCAGACCAATCAGGCTAAAACTTTAATCAAATCCTAGCTGCGCCTGATCGGTCACCAGACCAATCAGGCTTGAGTGAACAGTGATTCTTTAATCAAATTCTAAGTCTCTGATCGGTCATCGGACCGTTCTGAACCTGATTAGCAAGGGAACTCAACTCACCGTTTGCTCCCTGATCGGTCACCAGACCGATCAGGAGCTGTGCAGTGAGTGAAACACATACTCCCTGATCGGTCACCAGACCGATCAGCCATCGCTGGATCGGTCACCAAACCGATCCACGAAGGAGCACCGTGCTAATTCCCTGATCGATCACCAGACCGATCCAGGGACTCAAACTTAGCCCTCCAAGCTAAGTTTTCATCCACCTTAGCCCTCCAAGCCAAGGATTTTTCCATCTAACTCTCCAAGTTGGGAATTTGCACCTAACCCTCCAAGTTAGGACTTTTGACCTAGCCCTCCAAGCTAGGACTTTTCACCTAGCCCTCCAAGCTAGGACTTTTCACCCAACCCTTCCGAGTTAAAACTTCATCCAACCTAGCCCTCCAAGCTAGGCACCTGACCCTCCAAGCCAGAACTTTTCACCTAATTCTCCAGGATGGGAATTTGCACCTAACCCTCCAAGTTAGGACTTTTCACCTAGCCCTCCAAGCTAGGACTTTTCACCCAACCCTTCCGAATTAGGACTTTTCCAACACCTAGCCCTCCAAGCTAGGACCTGACCCTCCAAGCCAGGACTTTTTCACCTAATTCTCCAAGATGGGAATTTGCACCTAACCCTCCAGGTTAGGACTTTTCACCTAGCCCTCCAAGCTAGGACTTTTCACCCACCTCTTCCGAATTAGGACTTTTCAACACCTGGCTTCACTCACCAGGACCCGGCTTCACTCACCGGGATTTCCAACACCTGGCTTCACTCACCAGGACCCGGCTTCACTCACCGGGATTTCATGCCCAGTCCTCGACCAGGACTTTAACCCAAATTCGCTCAACCAAACTTAAATCATTGTCAAACACCAAAATAACAACCGAGCCAGACTGCATCAACAATCTCCCTCTTTTTGTTGTTTGACAACCCGATTTAAGTTTAGGTATCAATTAATTGAAGTCCATTCAATTCTTATAAGGGAATCATGATCCTCCCCCTATAATAACCATAAACTTAATCATTCATTTTCTCCCCCTTTGTCAAACATCGAAAAGGGTATGGTTATTAAGTTTGAACATACCTCCCCCTCAAACATGGGTCTCTCCCCAAACTCAAAATAATCAAAGCATAATTTTGAATTGCACATGAATACATATACCAAATAATATCATGGTCAAGTATGTATATGATTCATATGACAATAATTATCGCAGTTCCATCAGACTGATGATCGATACAGAAAAATTTCTGATTTATCTATGAACGATCAATTTTCAGAAAAATTTCTGTAATTCTAATTCGTTCAAGATCGGACTGCGTCAACAATTGGACTTCCATGTGAAGACATATACAGAAGTATATTATGATCAAATATGTATATGCTTCATAGGACAAGTAAGGAATGCATCTGTATCTGACACATAGTCCTGATTGGTCTCCGTGACCGATCAGGGTCGTTGATTACTTGATACAGAAGAATTTATGATTAGTCTGGGGAGCGATTAGATTTCAAAAAAATTCCTGAAACTCTGATACATTCCTGATCAGACTGCATTAATAATTGGCATTCCATAACCGGGGAGTAGACTCTATTAATATTCGATATTTCAGAAACAATTCCGAAATACGACATTAAGAATAAGAGTCACGACTCAACAAACCCTTTCTTATGAATTTGAACATTCCAACATAGGTTTGTATCAAATCACCATTAAGTACTAGGTTTGCATCACATGAACAAATTTGTGCTTCCTTAGTACCAGGTTTGTACCAATGGAAGATCAAGTATATTTCAATTGTAATCGGTTTGTATCAGATTTGTGTGTTGTATGATCATTAAACTGATACAATTCGACAAGACAATATTGGTTTGAGGAGGTTTTGGATCAATTTGGAACGATCTAGGAGTTCCTCGATCAGAGCTGGTCTGATCGGTCACCGGACCGATCAGAAGCACCCCTGATCGGTCGGTGGACCGATCAGGGATGATACAGAATGGTTTCTGAAACTGTTATATTTCAGAAATCGATTTGTTTCACCCCTTAACCACTCCTGAACCCCAATTAGATTCAAATTTAACTCCTAACAGAGTTCCATTAAACAACATTCATGTTTCTCTACCCAAAGGAAACAACATGATTTGCATCTCTTTAACTATCATGTATATTATCAAATCATGCAACATCTCTAATATATCTTGAGAGTAAAACTTGTAAATACAAAGTTCAAAGCATGATTCCAGAAAACATGATAAGTTTGAAAGCGATCAACATATGATTAAATTTCAAAACATGCCTATATAATTCCAGTATCAAGGCATGATCAAATTCCCAATTTTTTCAAGTTCATTTACCATCATAAGCAACACTAAGTGTGAAGACCTTGAATACATGCCAATTCTTTTGATTCATTTCAAGAAAACACTGAACCTAGACCTTAAGTTCATGTTCTTGTCTAATGATGTATTGTGAGATTTTCAATGTGTCCATACTTGTTCTTTAACATGCATCCATGTTCTACAACACTATTTGAGTCAAAACATGATGGTGTTCTCTAAGCATGAAATTGAGTATCACAATATATTTGTATGATCATATCAAGAAACCTTAGTTTGATACAAGGGAATCACTAGGTCATAGAAGGTTAAACAGTGAATTTTAAAACTCATGGTGTACTTTGGGCTTGAGATAAGACATTTCATAAACCATAACTTGCATGAAAACACAAATTGCAACAATAAAACAAATTCTTTTAAGCAATTCATGGCAAGAGCAAATTATGTATGAATCTAAACCCTTCATGCTATATATAAAAACAATTTCCAAGGCTTATTGACTTATTTTGAAACTAGTGTAACCTTAGCCTTGGGTTCGGAGCACCACTTATCAACAACCTATGTTGATAGATGCTCCCCCTCAATCAAAGCTATACAATTCTAAATATGGAGGTTTTAGGTACCCAAGTTTTGGGACCTAATGCATCTTCAATGAAGGACTTAAGCACCCATGCCTTAGTCTTTTTCTTTCTAACCTTTTGAACCCTAGAATTATTTTGTGCTCTAGATTGGGTTCTTGAGATTAAGGATACAAAGGTCGGTTCCTTAGGTCGGTAACCTATACCGGCCTTGTTGTAAACCGCCCTTTGGGAATTCAAGATCATGTCTAAGGTTTTTGAGCCAATTGAAAACTTCTCAAGAATATTCTTGAGGTTTTCAACTTCGCTCCTTAAGTCCTTATTTTCATTTTCAAGGGACTTATCATGCCTAACATTAATTACCTCATCCTTAGAGGTTTTCAATTTTTCTACCTCTACCTTTAAGGATTTAATCTTGTTCTTGGACTTCTTAAGCAACTTAGTTAGACATGCTATAGCTCTATAGCACTTATCTAACTTGGGAGAGATTACCTCCTCATCATCCGAAGATGATGAAGGCGCGGTTGAGGAGCTTGATTCGTCTCCACTTTCCTTAGATGATTCTTCTAAGGCTACGAGAGCCACATGACAGTGGCTTTTCTCCTCCTTGTTCTTCTTTTTGTTTCCTTCAACAAAAGCAAACCCTTTCTCCCTTGGGCTTGTGTTAGAAATCTCATGTAGTTCCATCTCACAAAACAAATCTTCTAACTTAACTAAAGAAAGATCCTTGGAAACCTTGTAGGCATCCACCATGGATGACCACAATGTATTCCTTGGAAAAGCTTTTAGTACATACCTCACTAGGTCTCTATTTTCTACCTTCTCATTGATGGAGTAGAGGCCATTGAGGATCTCTTTGAATCTTCCATGGAGTTCACTTACCTTTTCATTTTCTTCCATGGACAAATTTTGGAGTTGACTGTGAAGGAGGTCCTTCTTAGCTATTCGGGTGTCATGAGTTCCTTCGTGGAGCTCAATGATTTTGTTCCAAAGATCCTTAGCACTTGTAAAAGGACCCATCTTGATCAACTCCTCCTTCGTCATCCCACATTGCAAGGTGACAATAGCTTTGGCATTGGCTTCCCCCTTCCGGATTTGCTCAGCCGACCACTTGGAAAACTCAAGCTCCTTTCCTTCATTATCCTTTGGAAGGGAAAACCCCTCCTTGACAGAGAACCACAAGCTCATGTTGGTTTTGAGATAGAACTCCATCCTTGACCTCCAATATGGAAAATCTGTGCCGTCAAGGAATGGAGGTCGGTTTGTGCTCATTCCTTCTCTTCCAGCCATCTTGTTGTAAGCTCTCGGATGTTAAGCCGTAAACCGAGCACCAAGCTCTGATACCACTTGTTGGGAACGAGATGGCTAGAGAGGGGGGGTGAATCTAGTCAATCACAATTTCTTGCTCTTTGATCCTTCTGCGTGATCAGATTAGTAGCAGCGGAAACAAAAACACAGAAGCAGCAAAGAACAGACAGCAAAACACAAAGGGAAGCAAACCGACGCTAACACCTCGATATACAAGGTTCGGGGATAACTTGCCCCTACTCCTTGGCGTGCCCGTGAGGTGGGCGATCCCTTAATCATCGGCAAATCAAGCCCCGGTGAACACCGGATATCAAGCGCCTCCTTCTCGGTGGAGTAACCTCTCCACAAGCTGTCTCAGTAGATGAATACAAGATTAAGCACACGAGACACTCGAGAAGGGAAGCTCACAAAGCTCTCACAGGAATGCAACAAGATCGCTCAAGAGCAAAGCAACAGAGAGCACGAACACAGCCCAGCCAAACTTCCCAAGTTTCTGTCTTGTTCGCCTCTGCTTCCAGCTTCGCCACTTAAGCTCTGCTCACCATCACAAGCTTCATCAGCATCCACTGAGCCAGCCTGAACCCACTGACCTCCCTGAGCACTCAGTCCACTGAAGACCTCCTCTCCAGCTGAGCCTCCGTCAGTCACCAGCTGCGTCAGTTGCCCGTTGAAACCTGAGAACGAGAAACAGCCAAACCTGCTCAACGGAAAGCCTCCCATTGACCCTCCTTGAGTGTTTGAATCACCTGCTATCACCTGCACACTCCAACAGAGGCTTAGCAATGCATATCAAAACATATCAGCAGTGTATCAGAGAATCGGCAGTGAAAATAGACGCGATCAGAGCTTCTGACAGCGTATTTGAATTAAAGTTCTGCGCCTGATCGGTCACCAGACCGATCAGGAAGGACCCTGATCGGTCACCAGACCGATCCACAGTCTTCTGCATACTCCTGATCGGTCACCAGACCAATCAGGCTCCAGCCTGATCGGTCACCAGACCAATCAGGCTAAAACTTTAATCAAATCCTAGCTGCGCCTGATCGGTCACCAGACCAATCAGGCTCCAGCCTGATCGGTCACCAGACCAATCAGGCTTGAGTGAACAGTGATTCTTTAATCAAATTCTAAGTCTCTGATCAGTCATCGGACCGTTCTGAACCTGATTAGCAAGGGAACTCAACTCACCGTTTGCTCCCTGATCGGTCACCAGACCGATCAGGAGCTGTGCAGTGAGTGAAACACATACTCCCTGATCGGTCACCAGACCGATCAGTCATCGCTGGATCGGTCACCAGACCGATCAGTCATCGCTGGATCGGTCACCAAACCGATCCACGAAGGAGCACCGTGCCAATTCCCTGATCGATCACCAGACCGATCCAGGGACTCAAACTTAGCCCTCCAAGCCAAGGATTTTTCCATCTCACTCTCCAAGTTGGGAATTTGCACCTAACCCTCCAAGTTAGGACTTTTCACCTAGCCCTCCAAGCTAGGACTTTTCACCTAGCCCTCCAAGCTAGGACTTTTCACCCAACCCTTCCAAGTTAGAACTTCATCCAACCTAGCCCTCCAAGCTAGGCACCTGACCCTCCAAGCCAGGACTTTTCACCTAATTCTCCAGGATGGGAATTTGCATCTAACCCTCCAAGTTAGTACTTTTCACCTAGCCCTCCAAGCTAGGATTTTTCACCCAACCCTTCCGAATTAGGACTTTTCCAACACCTAGCCCTCCAAGCTAGGACCTGACCCTCCAAGCCAGGACTTTTTCACCTAATTCTCCAAGATGGGAATTTGCACCTAACCCTCCAGGTTAGGACTTTTCACCTAGCCCTCCAAGCTAGGACTTTTCACCCACCTCTTCCGAATTAGGACTTTTCAACACCTGGCTTCACTCACCAGGACCCGGCTTCACTCACCGGGATTTCCAACACCTGGCTTCACTCACCAGGACTCGGCTTCACTCACCGGGATTTCATGCCCAGTCCTAGACCAGGACTTTAACCCAAATTCGCCCACACCAAACTTAAATCATTGTCAAACACCAAAATAACAACCGGGCCAGACTGCATCAACATAATCATTATCGAGGCTATAGTCCAGGGGGAGCCAATTTAAAAATAATTTTCATAATTAGATAAAAAAAAATTTCTTAATTCTTTAATTTTATTGTATGCTTGCTTGTTTATTTCTTTATGCAATTTATTATGCTTAGACCTAGGACTGGTTAGACTAAGGACAAATGACTAATTGAAATTTGAACAACATAGTATTGGATGGAGGTGAGATGATAGTACATTAGGGAAACCATTTTGGTGGAACTAGCCGAAGCTACCGATCCAATACTCAAACTAGTTAGACCAAAATCTTTCAAGAAGTAACTTGAAGATGAATTTTCAATAAAAGGCTTTGTCAAGGAAAGAGTTGATGCTCCAATAAGGCTACGACCAAAGAAGGCCTAGTGCCTCGCCAAGACTTGAAAGCCAATTATTGAACATCAAATTCACTTTACTATTATCAAATTTGAATCTAACATAAATTTCAATTAATCTTAGATTCAACCACTTTTCAAAATAAACTTAAAACTTAATTAAATTTTTTTTAAAATTAATTTAACCTTTTAAAATTAACCATGATTTCAAATTAAAATTTTCATTCTGTTAGAACCCGTCTCACAAAACTTATAAGGTTAACATGCTTGATCACGTAGAACTGGGTGAGATGTCTAGGATCTGATAGCATTTTAAAAACCAGAACTATTGTCAAAATGTATTTAAAATCAACTCTAATTTTATGTCAATTTGAATATAAGTTTGATTGGTTGAGTCAACTGAGTCAAACCTAGTCAACACAGTCAACCGTGGTCAACAGTTAAACTAGTCAATAGTCAAACCTTGGTCAATACGGGCGCCCGTGACCTGTCGGGCACCCCAGACTTTATCTTCGACCAAGACAGCTAAAGTTGCCAACCCCTACACACCTCACCCGAGCGCCCGTGACCTGTCGGGCGCCTATAACTTTATCTTCATCCAAGATGGTCAGAACTGCCAAAAGCAGCTGACCACTGACACGGGCACCCGTGACCTCACGGGCGCCCCAATGAACAAGGGTGTCCGGCCCTTCACGGGCGCCCGGGTAACCCTATATAAAGCCTTCAATCCCTCTTCATCTCCCACACCAAAAGAAATCCTCCTTCATTCTTCTTCTTCCCAAGGCGCCCAAACGCTCCCTCTTTGTCTTCAAACACCCTACTTTGAAAATGACACCCCGGTATCAATTTTATTATGCATTTTTTTAGTAAATTCTTTTTATTATCTCGCTTATTAAATGCATAATTTTCCTTTACATATTTAGAAAACGTCGCGTCACTCAACCTAACCCCGTGGCCGAACCTAGCCCCGACCCAAGGTTCCCCAACTTGAAATTGTTTAACAAATTTGCCCAAACTACCTACAAGCCTATAAAGACTAGCTTCCTAAATAGGCAATTCTTTACCCAATCTTGCCCCTTAGCTATGGATGCGATCAACTTCTATTAACTAGATCATCTCGTCTTCTGCACACATCCAGTAAATTCGACATTGTGTGCTGAATTTTACAATAACCTAGTCAAAATTGATGACCTGCTCTACTCTACCACCGTACAAGGCACTCCTCTTACTATTTCTCCAACTTTGTTTAATCGATTTCTCGGACTGCGACAATCACAATCAACCTTTTGCTGCTATCCTCCGACCGACCCTCCCATCGCTCCCCCCTATTCGCACATCAACCTAGACACTCTTTACTCCTATTTTTTTGGAGATGTGCGGAACCCGTTAGCACGGCGGTTTCAGTCCGTTTACCTCCGAGTCCAGGATTATGCTCTCTACCGAGTTATAGTTCATTGTGTTCTCCCACTCACCACCCGAGATGTCGCGACCATGCGACCTTTTCACACTTTTCTACTCTACGCCATGATTCATCAGTTAGATATAGACATAGGCCTCCACATATTCCACACCATCATTTACGCATCGAGCGTATCTACTCATGATCGAGTACGAACACCCTACTGTCATATTATCACCGCCCTCCTTCACCATCATGGTCACAATATCACTGCTGGGGAGATCATCTCGATGACTAAGGTTGATGAAATAGGGTTTAGAAACTTCTCTTTAGCGGGGATAGACGTTTCGGCCACCGGGGTCCTATCATGGAGACGAGAGAGGGCTCGACGGTAGGATGACTCTGACGAGGAGATGGAGGTAGACGTGGCTGATCTCGCAGCTGAGATCAACGAGCGCTTATAGGAGCCTCCTCCACTGACCACCGATCAGCGCATTACACTATTGCAGACGGAGATGCACAGCCTCAGGGAGGAGATGGAGGCCCGTCACGCAGAGTATATGGAGGCCCTACAGAATGAACACAATGTGAACGAGGGCTACCACACTGAATACTTGGACATTCTTCACACCTAACATTAGGCAAACGAGGCTCGTCACATTGAGCACATGGACACCCTCCGAGCCGATCGAGAGACAAATGACGCACGATACAATGAAATGATGTCCTTGTTTAGGTCTTGGCATCCTGGCTCATTCGACCCTCCTGGCCCTTCTTCATAGATCAGAATGACATTTTCAGCTATCTCATTGTATTATTGACTGTTTGACTATCCCTACTGAGTAGGGATGACTTGTGCTTGACTATGGTTTGACTTTGCCGGTCCTCCTGTTGACCAGATGACTCTTATGCATTTATCAGACCTACTTGTTGATTGCTTTTTTGATAAGTTATCAATCTTCTGCCATTTTGCTTAGAATGCCAAGTCATATACCTCATAAATTAGGGTTATGCTTAGTAGAATAGGACTGCTCTACATGTTTTTTTTTTGCTTTATTTCTTATCTATTATTTAATATGTTTGAAAATTTATTTTTGTTTTGAAATTTGAAAATGATTTTCCGGCTTAGTTTTTTCAAAAACTTATCCCCTTAAAAAACTAGGGCTTTTTCGTAAATGGACTTAGCTTAGGCCCTAACCCTAGAACTGCATGCACCTATAGATCTAGAAGTCAGCATCTCACAAACACCTTAGGGTACTTTTGATTGACAACCTAGACTGGGTTGAGATGCTTAGGTCTATGCCTTGATTCAAGATGCTTTAAGTCAGTGCATCTGCAATAATTGGGACAATAAATACCAATTGAACAGTAATCAGGTTAAGTGTCAAGCTTAGACAATCTAACTTGATCAGATCACTTAACTTGATTAACCCTAGCGAAAGCTACTATTTATGACAGCTAGTAAGTAGCCAACTGGGTTAGACAGGACCCGAAAAAGAAGATTTAAATTGATTTGGTCCAGCTTATGCTTATTAGAATTGGTTCAATACAGAACATCACTTTCATTTCTCTTTTTTTTGCTATAATAATTTTTTTTGATATATGGCAAAGGGGGAGAGAAAGGAAAGGAGAGAAAAGAAGTTTTCAAATTTTAATTTTTTTTCAAAACTTTTATCTCCTTTTTCAAAAAGTAAAGTAACGAAAATACTTACAAATATTTGTTTTCAAATCTAAAGCGTTTCAAAAATGAAATTTTTCTAAGTATGAAAAATCCTTTGAAAAATTTTCTGAGTGTTTAACTTAAAAATCTTTTGAAAAAATTTCTAAGTGTATAACTTAAAAATCTTTTGAAAAATTTTCTAAGTATCTAAACTAAAAAATCTTTTGGAAAATATCTTTTTGGATAGTCAAGGACTTAGAAGTGTTTTCAAAAACCCCACTTATTTTTGAAAAACTCAAGGGGAGAATTTTCATTTCAGGGGGAGGAAACTAAATATTTTTAATACATTGCTCGTTATATGTTTCTTTAACTTAACTTTTTGAACCGTGTTGCCATAAATCAAAAAGGGGGAGATTGTTGGTGCAGGCAGCACCTAAGTTAAACCTGTGTTTTGATAATGGCAAAGGGTTCAGAAGTTAAGGTGTAATTGTGATCTAACAAGCTTACTTAGTGTGTAGGAAAAGTCCTAGGTACACTAGGCAAGAAGTCCTGGCAAAGGGCTGGGCAAGAAGACCTGATCGGAAGTTGGGCAAAGAAGTCATGGTCGAGGACTGGGCAAGAAGTCTTGGCAAAGGGCTGGGCACCGAAGACCTGACCAAAAGTTGGGCAAGAAGACCTGACCGGAAGTTGGGCACGAAGACCTGGTCAGGTGGATTGGGCAAAAGTCCAACCGGAGAAGCCGGTTGGCAAAAGGTAAACTCTCCTGAGAGGAGTAGGTGAGAGCGCGTTCCCCGTCGAGGGAACAGTAGGCGTCGGTTCAACCTAGGGTTCCATTTGGGAGACTCAAAGTCAGAACCAAGACAGCTTAGGCTGTAAATAATGACTAACGTGTTTGCTTCTTTTATTTTGGAACTAACCTTGGTTGCAGGGATCGAAGGACTGGTTTTCTGTAGCTGAGGAGCCTCAATGGAGTGAGGCACCTCACTGGGGCTAGGCGCCCGGATGGATACGGGCGCCCCAGTGAAAAGGCAAAATAGAAGCAAGCGAAGCAAAACTGCCACGAAGCCTCTGGACGTACTCAGCTTAGGCGCCCGTGAGGTCACAAGCATCTACATCAGCTCAGGCGCCCAAGTGAAGATAGATAAGCGTTGATCGAGCCTGCGGATAAGAGATCGCGCAGGGAAGGCCACGTGTTAGGCGCCCCCATCGACACAGGCGCCCCCATGGGTGCTATAAAAGGGGGGTTCACCCCCAAGGCTTCGAACAACATCGCTCTCTACGCTCTAGACACTTTCGTTCAAGCGCTGCGCCCCGACAAACTTCGACTTCGAGATTCCAGCGCCGACGATGACCCTCTGCTCCGAAATTCGATCCACCTCGGGCGTCAGTAAACTTAAATTATGAAAGTGTTGCTAATTCTATATCTGTACTATCAATTTGTAAAAGATTTTCCGAATATAGAATTGCCCAAAGTAAACGGTCAAGGACCGTGGGCCTTGGAGTAGGAGCCGACCGTGACTCCGAACCAAGTAAAACCAACCTGTGTTCGCAATTGATTTATTTTCCGCTGCGTATTTTCTCTAGTGTTCCGAAAAATTTGATCTCGATATTCACCCCCCCCCCTCTATCGAGTTTCTACGATCCAACACCCAATTCCTCGAACCAGGTCTTCGGTGCCCAACCCTTGGCCAGGACTTAGTGCCCAATTCCTCGAACCAGGACTTAGTGCCCAGCTTCACTCACCAGGTCTTAATGCCCAGCTTCACTCACCAGGTCTTAGTGCTCAATTCATAGAACCAGGACTTAGTGCCTAGGTTAACTAGGACTTTGGTTCACTTTGGTACACCTTTCTTAACTAACCCCTTCCTTTATTCAATGTATCACTGACTTAAGTATATTGTCAAACATTGAAACACTTAGAGGAGGGCATCACTGATGCAACTTGCACCAACAACTTCTCGTAAGGGTTCTCCATTTTTTCCTAACATAGTTTCTACAACTTCAAATATCAAAGTAGTCCCTTCTTGCTTCATCAATGAGGTATTGCAAAACATTAATCCTCTTACTTCATCTTGGAACAACTTAAATAAGTTGTTAATATAGAGACTTTGAAATTGTCTTTCAATAAGATAATCAGTTATTACTGGTATGATAGAATTAAAAGAACCAAAATCCAAACTTTTTTCCTTTTCAATCTTCTTCTTCAAAGCATTATCATACTGCTCAACAAATTGCTTTAAGGATGTTTTAAAATGGGCATATTCATCAAAAATAATATTCATGCTTTCACTTCTTTGAGATGTAGACATACCTGCCCAAAAGTTATCTTTGACGTATACAGGTATCTATCTATTTCGTTCTTTATACAAAGATTTCAACCAATCATTGTTCTCTAAATTAATCTCATCAATCATTTTTATCCAATTCTCTTCACATTTATCAACTGTAAGGGAGTTATAAACAATGTTCTTCAATTGTTTCTTTATCAATTTATACTGAGCATAACCACCAAATTTTGCTGGAAGTTTTTTCATGATATGCCACAGATATAAACGATGATGAGAATTTGGAAATACCTTTGCAATCGCAATTGAATGGCGCGACATTGGTCTGTGATTATAGCCTTTGGAGCATGTCTGAGCATACTTGTCAACCATGATTTAAACAACCATATGAATGTTTCTGAATCTTCACTTGATAATAATCCACAGCCAAGCAAAATAGATTGACCATGATGATTAACTCTAATAAATGGAGCAAATGGCATGTTATAACTATTTGTCAAATAGGTTGTATCAAAAGTCACAACATCAGAAAAGTAATCATATGCAGCTCTACATCTTGCATTTGCCCAAAAAACATTTCTTATCAGCTCTACATCTTGCATTTGCCCAAAAAACATTTCTTATTCGAGATTCACCATCTAAATCAAGCATATAAAAAAGTTTGAGTTTCGACTTTGCATGCGACAAAAATAAGTACTCAAGGCTTCAGCATCTCCATCACCTAACCTCAATCTTCTAGCTTCTAAAATATAATTTCTATATTTTTCTCATCAAATGACAAATTCTCATAGCCTCCAACCTCACCTACAAATGAATGAAAACTTTTACTCAAAGTTATTCCAACTTGATCATTTAATTCCAATTTTCTCTTTGGAAAAGAATCCAATACTTTATTACTTCTAAAGTGTCGTGACTTTCCAGGGCTCAAGATATGATTATGTTTAAGGTAGACACTAGTTATCACAAAACTTTCATCATTCCAAATAACAACATTAATCTTAGCTTTGCAATTCGTTTTCGTAATAGGTTGAGGGTATAAAACATTTTTTGCTTGAGATACTGTCTTACCATGTTTGGCACATCCAATAGAGAAATATTTTTGCTTTCCATCATCTCCATTTTTTCCACCTAATTTGGAAATACCAAAACCAATATTTTGAGCATAAGATTTATAAAAATTATGAACCTCCTCTTCAGATGAAAAAGTCATTCCAATCTCAGGAATTTTGACTTCATTTAAACTAGATGGGTCTTTATGTATATGCTCATTGTTATTTTTTGCCTCATTTGAATCATTGTGGGCATATTTTAGCTCAAGTCAATAAGAAAATTCAAACACACATGATACACTACATTCACATAACTTAGGGCATTCAACTTGGCATGCAAAATGGAAAACTTAAGCCATTCAAAGAATCCTAATTCTCAACCATAATCCAACCTAATAATAAAGACATTGAACAATCTATACATACCCGATATCGCTATTTGACAGTTTTCGATCGGCTTGAAGGGAGACGAAAAGGAGGGGCTCCATCCTTCGCGCCTCTTACGCAGCAATTTTTTTGTTGGGAGCAAGGGAGATGGGCCGCGCAGTTTAACTCTACTCGAATGTTCATTAGGAGTGAAACCCAGACATGGCGTGACTATGTTTCGCTTTGCTCGCTGTGGATCTTCGCTGAGCAATGCTCGCTATGGAGAGGCTTTCGCTCTTCTCTTCGCGCGACTTGCTTTGCTCGCTGCAGATTTTCAACGAGCTGGGAGGAATGAGAGGAAGTTTTAGGGCAGCAAAATGTTTCGAATGGGAAAAGGAAGAAGGATAAAGCAGCGAAGAAGCAACGTTGGGAGAAAAATCGCAGCCAAGCTGGGACTTTACCTTGGCGTCAGCTTAGCTTTCGCTCCTCTTCGCCAACCCATTTGGGAGAAAAGTCGAAGGACCTTCGGTGGCGCTGGGAGGAAGGAGAGGAGTTTTAGGGCTAGATTTAGGGTAGTGCTCTGTTTCGAAGGGAAAAAACAGAAGGTAAAGCAGCGAATCAACAACTTCAGGAGAGAGAAAGAGCCAAGTTGGCACTTTACACCTCATTGCCACGTCAGTCGCTCCTTATTTTCCCTCGTTGTTTTCGCTCTTCGTATCATTTCTCATTATTTATTGGGGTGTCCGGAGGTGTTAAAATGAAATAAGAATGAATCGATAATGATTCTTTCTTATTTCATTTTAACACCTTCGGACATGCCAAATAAATAATGAATAGAATATTTGAATTCTTTACAACTTTAAGAATTCACAGAAATTAAAATGAGAGCAATCAGAGCTCTCTGGGTCTATCAATGGGTTTAAATCGAAGAATCAACAAAAAAAAACTACATTGGGCCTGATATGATTCAATAACAGGCCCACGTATCATGCCAAATGTGAATTTTTGGTCTATTCTTCTTATTTCATTTTAATACCTCTGGATAGATAAAATAAATAATGGATTGCATATTTGAACTCATTGCAATTTTAGGAATTCACAAGAATTGAAATGAGTACAATCAGAGTTCTGTAAGTCTATCAACGGATTTAAACCGAAAAATCAAACCCCCTCCACGTTGGACCTGATATGAAACCATATTAGGCCAACGTGGGTTTTTTTTTTGTTGATTCTTCGATTTAAACTTATTGATGGACATACAAAGTTTCGATTATATTTATTTACCGTGAATTTTTGAGATTGCAAGGACTTCAAATATGCTAATCATTATTTATTTTGGCTTCTCCGTAGGTATTAAAATATAATTAAAAAATCAATTCTAAATTCTATATTAGATCTGACATGAATAATATCTAATTCATATTAGATCTATAATTATTTATACGTGCATGTATGCATAAAGAGGGAAAAGAGAAGAAAAAAATGGAAAATTTGACCAAAAAAATATATTTTTTTGAATGCGCTTTTTGATAAATTTTAAAATCATGTACACCTTTTCATAAATTCAGAAATTCATATATATTTTTTTTGGTAAATTGCCAATGATGGTGAGCTTGATGTATTTATTTATTTATATATGATTTTTTTATTTAATTAATTAACTTTATTTATATTAAATGAAAAAATATATATATTTTTATTAAATTAAACACTTTTGTTCCCGAATATTTGATTTTCCATTGGCTTTGACAATTTTCAAAGTCGTCCATCGTCTCGGGGAGAGAAGAAACCCTAGGCGGAGTGATTTCCGATCCTGTTCCTCGCTCGGCCGGCGCTTCGTCATCGGCGTCCACCTCCTCTTCCTCCTGAAGACCCCACAGCGGATGCTCATCCTCTTGTTCTCCTTTCTCTAGACCTCACTGTCTCCAGCCCTCGTAGCGCAAACGAGTGCGGCACAAGGTTATCCATTTCCCTCTCTTAATCTTACCCGTGCAGATGTTTTTTCCTGTACATTCCTGAGTTTTATTAGGACAGAGAATTGTTTCTTTATTTATGGATGAAACATGTGAATTTTTATCTGCATCTACGGAGGTAATCTCTTAGTTGTTGAATAGGTGGTCATTATATTTTGGTCGAAAGTACCGAGTCATTCATGCTGATGATGAGAAATCTTCAACGGTTGGAAGGGTATTTTTAACGACAAGCCGAATAAATTAAAATTTTCAAATGCATATGACTATCTTATTTAAGTGAACATTTGTCTCGTAGTTTCATAGGTCAGATTCAGAATTCAGATTTAAGTTAGATAATAACTTATTGATGCAACAAAAGTTAGGGACGGTTGTTCAATGTAAAGTAAATTTACTAAATTTGAAACACAATCAAAATGTCTTCTGAATTGTACACAACTATGCATCAAAGAAGATAGTTTAGATGTGAACATTGATGGTAGAAAAGACACTAAACTGACCATTTTTAGTTTTTGTTTTTTTTAGGTATATGATCATTTTATTTATTTTTCAAAGAATTCCACACTAAATAGTTTGTCCTAATAAAGGGAAATCTGATGATATATATTTATTTTTGAAATTGTGTTTTATGACACACATATGCCATATCTATGACAGGTTGAGAACTTATTAATAGACT
The DNA here is from genome assembly GCA_024364735.1 of Boesenbergia rotunda. Lineage (NCBI taxonomy): Eukaryota > Viridiplantae > Streptophyta > Magnoliopsida > Zingiberales > Zingiberaceae > Boesenbergia > Boesenbergia rotunda. The sequence continues at coordinate 133,256 of JAGFNQ010003148.1, read as the reverse complement.
GCGGAAATCTAAATAATGTGCTGCTATTTTGTTGATATTTTATTATTTATCCACACAATATGATTCCCTAGTTTGTAATTATTATTGGATTTTGATAGACGATAACGTTGTGTTAAGATTCCTTTTTTTTTTTGTTAATTATGCATGTTGTAGCAACTTTTCAAGTATTTAAAAAACTTTAATAACCAAAGGTTTTAATTCAAATACAATTAAAATGAATATATAAAATGTAATTTCATATTTAGTATTCAATTCAACTGGAACCTCTTCTTACTCTTCGTATCTTTTATCACTGCATCACTTAATTTTTCTGAGGTTTGTGATAGAACTGATTTTTTTCTCCTTTTTCAATATTTTGTATGTGATATGTTGTAGATTCTTAATGACTCGATGGGATGAAATTTTGACGCTCCCAGTGCAGAACCCACAAACTTTGGAGTTCTCTGCTGCAGATATTGGGTGGTCAAGAGTGGAAGGATGGAGAGACAAAATGGATCGGCTTGCTCTTATTCCCTTCTCGAGGGTGAATGATTTTGTACGTGGTGAGTCCAATAACAAGGAGTGCCCAACTAGGTTCCATGTTGAAGCCCGTAGGAGGCGTCCTCCTCAGATGACATACAAACCAAAAGTCGATGGGATTCTTGAGTATATTCTGTAAGTGGTCATCTAGAACTAGTATACTGCAGTTGACTTCTTCTGTGATTGTGGCAGATAGAAAGAAAAACCTGGACTTATTGACCAGGGTACACTGTTTAGTATATTTGCTATGATTATTATGAATTTATGATATGCAGGGATGACCTTCTTCTTGACAAAAATGACTATTATCTGGGTGATTATTGATTGCTTCTTAGGATAGTTGTTCTAAGTTTGTGGAGCTTTGCCATGATTTGATGTTTAAACGACAGCCATTTTTACATGAATAATTCCTGTGACACTGACTCATACCCTGGATCTTAGTTCAAGTTTACATTTCCTTTTTTATACCCTGGATCAAGGGCACCTATTTACATTTGTATGAGCAGATGCATTTTTCATTGTTTGGACTTTAGTTTCTCTATTTTTAATCACATGATTCTATTGTTAATATTGGAATTATTGATTATCTATTAACGGGCATGTTTCTATATACATAATGGTTTTACCTTGATGCAGATATTGGTGTTCGTTTGGGCCAGATGACCATAGGAAAGGTGGTATAGTTCGCCCTAGCAGGCACTATGCTACAAAGAGGAAATCTCCTGCTGGACGACCAAACACAAAGAGAGGTTGTGTATGCCATTTTATTGTAAAAAGGTTAATAGCTGAACCTTCTCTTGCTCTTATCATATACAATCAAGATAAACATGTCGACAAAAAAGGGTTACCTTGCCATGGTCCTCTTGACAAGAATGCTGGGACACGAGCAATGTTTGCACCTTACATTTCTGATGAACTTCGTCTTGAAATTATGTCACTACTCTATGTTGGAGTTCCTGTCGAAACCATAATGCAGAGGCATACTCAAATGGTCCAGAAGCAGGGTGGACCATGTACCCGAGATGATCTTCTCACCCATAGGTATGTGCGAAGGTTGGAAAGGAAGATTAGGCGTTCAGCCTTTGAGATGGATCCAGATGATGATGTTAGCATTGGCTTGTGGATTGAAAGCCATAGGGATCACATTTTCTATTATGAAAATTTCTCGAGTTCAGATCCTTTTACTTTAGGCATTCAGACAGAGTGGCAACTTCAACAAATGATTCAATTTGGCAACCACAGAATCCTAGCATCTGATTCAAGGCTTGGCACTCACAAGTTAAAAGTATGAATGGTTTGCACACTTTCCACCAAAACTTGTTAACTTCATCCTACTAGTTGAATTCTCATCTTTTTCCTCCTTTTTGTTTTTTTTTAGCATCCAGTACACAGTCTCCTTGTCTTTGACTCAAACAACAATGCTGTTCCAATAGCTTGGATCATTGGCCCAAACTTTGCAAGTCGGGAAATATTTAGATGGATGGGAACCCTTTATGATAGAGTTCATTCTAAAGATCCAACATGGCAGTTGGGTGGTTTTCTTGTTGATGATCCATTAGCTGATGTGATGTCTATCAGGTATTTAGTATTCTCTTAATACGAATCATCTGTTATGTAAATTAATGCATTTGATCTATGTTCAGGGAAATATTCAACTGTTCTGTGATAATCAGCTATTGGCGTGTTTCTCATGCATTTCATAAAAGCTTGATGACTAAATGTTTTGAGAGAGAGGTTCGAGCTATGATGTCAAAACGCCTCGGAGAAGCATTGTCCAGCATTTGCAAAGGGCATGGCGACATGGATCTTTTTGAAGCATTCATGGAAGATTTTGTTGATTGCCGAGAGTTCTTGGACTACTTTAGTGCAACTTGGCTTCCTAGACTTGGTTGGTGCAGATTTGATCAGAAAATATCAATTAAAATCTTCATATTTCTTATTGCTGATCTTTCTATCAAAATAACAGGTGCTTGGATTGCTGCTTTAAAATCTCTTCCTTTGGCTAGTTCAGAAGCTTCAGCAGCTATTGAATCATATCATCACCTACTGAAGCTCAGACTCCTAAATGAGTTGGACTCTAGTGTTTACCAGCGTGCAGATTGGCTGGTAGATAAGTTGGCAACCAAAGTACATTCATACTACTGGCTGGATAAATATTCTGAGAAAGAAAGTTTTGCCCGCTACTGGAAAGATGAATGGAGAAGCGGATTCACATCTTGGCAGCAGGCACTTAGGATTCCTGATTCTGATGTTCTCATTGATGGCAAATGTGCCAAAGTAGTGAATCAAAATAACCGAGAGAAGCTGCATGAAGTATGCAATCTTGGTTCTGAGTTTGTGATATGTGATTGCGATTGGTCTAGAATGGGGAACCTCTGTGAGCATTCTATCAAACTAACTAAATTCCTTCGTGATAGAGGATTGGCTGCACCATCATCAAGCCTCAATGAGTTTAACCGGATTTTAGCAAGTATTTTACACTGTCCACCACATGATTCTGTGATCCGTGATCATGCAGTGGCTTTGGCTGTTTCTGTTCAAACACAACTAAACTCACTCGTCCTGAAAACTAATAGTGCAGTTCTTAATGATGAGGTTACTCGGGTCCAGCAGATAGCTGATGATATGTTAGTGTCCAATGTTGAAAATTCTAAAAATGCTGATGATATAAGTACCATGTGTCTGTCAGTTTCCAATGACACAAGAAACACTTTGGATACTGAAAACACGGCACTGGAAACTTCAAATGATAGAGGAGATAATTGTATGAAATCTGAGGCAAATTCAGGTGGCCTGCAACCAAACGAAGAGTTGGTTACTTCTGTCCCTATGGACTGCGATAATGAAGGTTGAAGTAGCACATTTGTTTAACTGATACTGTTAGTTGGTCAGTTGATTTTAGATGTGAGTCAACAATTTGGTGGTTCAACAAAATACGATGAACATGCTTTTTCAGTAATTGTAGATGATTGTTATTTTTTTATTAGTCAGAATACAAAAAATGGGTTGGGATTAAAGGTGGCCATTGAATAAGCATGGCGCAGAGACATAATTCACATCGAAGTAGTTTACTTCAATTGTTGAGGGCATGATCTCATTAAATGACTTGAAATTTCGTGCAGAAAAAATGGGTTGGAATTGAAGTTGACAAGTAAATATGTTGGACTAGATAGCAGACGAATTGGGATGATCGATTCGGTTTTACGGAAATTTTTTATCGGTCATTAGGGTAAATTAGAAAGTATTTACGGTGGACGGTCTAGAAGTCAGCATTCCAGGGTTCGCGTACTATTTCGAGGAAAAATTTTTATAAAATATGTCGTAATTAGGGATCGAATTACGGATGTTTGGAATAGCACTTAGTCGCCCTATCGTTGCACCATAATCCCGAGAGCAAATTGACAATTAAATATGTTTCATAGATAAGCAGTGATTTCTAAAATGCCTCTTGATATTCATCCCATGGAGGTGCTTTCCATCGCACATGATGCCTGGGAGGTGCCTTCTAATTTTTTTTAAATTAACATTTTTTGAATAATAATTATGTTCGACAGATTTACCTACTCAATTGGATTATACTGTTCAAGCGAGAAAAAAATTTAAGATTTTATTTCAATGAGTTCATGTGCCTATTGAGTTATAGTATTCAAAGGAACTCTTCTTTTATATATATATATATATATATATATATTAAATTTTAATTAATATTAAAACTACTTTTTAATGTTTTCAGGTTGTCAAAATGTTTGTTCTTAACTAACAATTAAATAATTTAAATAATAATTTACAAGAAAAATTGGATACTTTAATGTTTGATGCATGCATTTTAACAATACAATTAAACTTTTGAAAGTATTCTGATATTAATCACGCACCGCCAATGCATTATTCAGACATGGGGTCAGGTTTACTAGAATAGGCAGGGATTAATTATTGATGAGTACATATTTTTTAAAAAAAAATCTATCGTAGTCATTTGATGACGACTATAAATTAACTCATGATTTATCTTCTTTATATGATATACGAATAGATTATAAAATATGTCCGAAATGAATATAATTATCTTTTACTACGTTCAAATATGATGTCTAAGGGCTAGGCAATAGCGCCACAATAAATATCTTCTTAATTTTTCAAAATATTTAAGGATCAAGTTCCGATTTGAACAAATTAATAGATAATTTTTTTTATAAATATTTCATCTAAAAATATTGAACTGATATATTTTTATACGAATATTTTTCGATTTACTCTAGAGAAATTTTTCAAAAGTCGAATTGGTCATTTTAAAGATAAATCGATGTAAAAGAATATCCTATGTCATTTAGAAAAAAACAAATATGGGATCCGGGAGTTGAATGAAGTTGAATTTTATAGCTTATAATGTATACCCATAAATTATGTTGTTAGATGTCAAATATATCAAGCGGATCTGGGGCCATAATCTTTACACGTGCAAAAAATGGACTACCCATAATTTATAATTGATGCTTGATATTTTGAAAATTATATATATTGTTGTCATTTCCAGTGCCAAAATTGCAGGAAATTAGTATGTTCTGCTCTTCATTGCCATCTATCATTTTCATTTTCGTGATTTCTTAAATGGGTAATGATACTGAATATCGTAATAAAAATTTTGATCGTCAATCGATAATACGTTCGATGTTTGATCGCCGATTAAAGAGATTCTGATAGTGAAGATTTCAACCGTCTTAGATTAGTAACCATCTAGGTTGCAACTAAGTAAATTATCTGTCTCTTACTAGTTTAGATAAAACTGTTTCACGTTTTATTTAAACTGTTTAAACTAACACCCATCATTATAAGTAGACTACAAAAGATAGTGATTTTCTTTATAGGCTAGTCACCCATCCCCCCCTCTAGCCGGTTCATCAACGATCCTATAAATGGTATCAGAGCCAAGATGCTCCAGAAGGATTAACCACCGTCTGAAACATCAACAAAATGATTGGACCAGTTATCTATCTGTCAAAGTTCGAAGAAGAGTTTGTCATATGCAAAATGCGAATGAAGGTTTTTTTTAAAACTGAATTTCATTTATTATTAATAGTGGAAACGGGTTTTGTAGCTCCAGAAAATAAAGAAAAACACCAGTGGAGTAAGGAGGAACAAGTTGATTTCGTGACAAATGAACGAGCTGAATTCCATTGCTATCTGTTCTACCGGTATAAGAAGTCAACCGGGTTGGCGCCTACAACTCTGCAAAGGAATACTGGGAGAATTCTTAGAATTACATGAGGGGACCTCGGAATCCAAATTTGCCGAAAGAGATTTGCTCTAGAACTAGCTAACTAACTTCCGAATGGAAAAATGAGAAATGGTAGCTCATCTATATGCGAGGATCAAAGAAATGATCATCGAACTAATGAATCACGGGTAAATGATAAGCAACCGAGATTCGATGAGATACGTTTTAAATTCGTTGCCACGAACTCCGGAATGGATGTCAATTGTTGATTCGTATTTTATTGCCAAAGATCTCGAGATATGCACTCTTGAGAATCTGTTTCTACTTTCAAGCTTCACGAATCTCGACATGCAAGAATTAAAAGTAAGAAAGATAATATTGTCTTGAACGCAGGAAGAAAAGAACCAAAATCGGATCTTCGACGGACAACGAAGAAGCGGCGTTCATGGTAAGATAATTCAAAAAATTATTTAAGACTATAAATTCACGAAGATGTAGGGAAAGAAATGGTCTCTGAGAAAGCGTCAGTGTCCCAAGCTGAAGAACAAAAAGAAAGAATACAAGTCTAAGAAGAAGGTTCTCAAAGTAATCTGGGATGACTCTTCTTCCGATGAATTGAAAGTCGAAGAATATGCCGGAGTTGCATTAATGGCGAGCCACCAAGGAGAAGACGACAATGGAGACACCTTCGACATGAGCATTGATGAAGAGGAAGACTCATTAAAAGAGAGCAGCAGTGAAGAACGAACATCGAGTGATAAATATGATGACATGGTAAGTGAGGTATGTAAACTACCTCCTGATAAATTATTTTTTGGCATAAAATCCCTATTTAAAAATCTTTGTATAAATAGAACAAAAATTTTAAATTTAAAAAACTATCTAGCTAAATCATGTCCATTAGATATGTTGGATTCAGTAACACGTGAAAATGAAACTTTAAAAAATCAAATTGCAAAGTTGGAAAATGATATTTCATGTTTATGTCACAAAAAAAATTTCTATACGGGAGGCCTGAATTAGTATGTTAAAAATTATAGGGGTCAAGTTAAAAAATATCCGAAAATAACATTCCTCCAAAATTTTTGATTCCTAAATCAATAATAAATTGATTTGCTGCTAGTATATATGTTTTTTTTTATTTTTCGAAACTGACTAATATCACTACTATTTTCTCGCTACTTAGAAAATTCACTTCGACCACATATTATTTGAGTTAATTCATATCAAATTTTTCTGTGAAGGAAAAATAAGTTGTCTCTTTGGTGGAAAATAATTTTTTATTTTTAAAAATCGATAGAAAATTGTTTTAGCCAGATTTGATTTTTCTGGATCTACACAATTTTTGACGAGTTTTTCAAATTTTAAAATTATGTTTTCAAAAATTTTATTCTGCATGATCATAAACCACCAACTTCATGATCATAAACCATTAATTACATGATGATAAATTAATATATATATATATATATATATATACTCTATGTTGCAAAAGTTGGCCTAAGTGTTAGGCGGAGCCTAAGCGTCGCCAAGGCACCGTCTAAGAGCTAGACATCCTCTGCCCGATTATTATTTAAGGATTTTTATAATCTTGTATATACTAAATACATTGAAGATAGAATAATTTTTTTTTAACCATGCATCACCACCACTATCTACCACCTCATCATCCCACTATAATTACCACCTCGTTTTTTAATCATTTTCTGAACATTCATCCGCCCCATACCTTCCCTCTAACTTGATGCTGTCGTACCATCTTGCACAGGCAACAAACATCAAAAGGTTTGCAGCAGTTAGGCTTGCAAGGAAAGTAAAACCTGTCCATGCATGTGCCATCTGTTGAGGTTTACTGGAATCCATCCTGGGCAATTGCCTTTAGACTTAATCCCCATCACTACGGTCACCAGAAGACTGCTCACATAATTCCCTAGTGATATCGACGTCATGCAGAATGCGCTGCCGAAGCTTTTCAGTCCATCCGGCACCTGGTCATTGAAGAACTCCAACTGAGCTACATACATGAACACCTCTGAAGCTCCTATCAGCATATACTGAGGAATTTGCCATAAGATACTTAGAGAGCTGTCATTTGTGCAATCACTGGCATACATTCTTAAGCCTGTAGGCTTCGACTGTTCCTGCCGAAATCATTGTCATCATTGCAATAATGAGTCCAACTCCCATTCTTTGTAGTTCTGTGAGCCCTTTTCTATCCTTCTTCCATCTCGAAATCAAGGGAGCGAGTAGCCTGCGGTAGAACAATATGAAGAGTGCTACACTGGTAATGTCAAAGGCAGACATGCTTGCAGGAGGAATATGAAAACCACCAACAATATTGTTCATGATGCACCCTGTTCGACAAAGAGGGATTCCATCTGTGTGAAAACGACTGAGTAGATTATGGTGGTCATCCATATGGGTAGGAGACGGAGCACACATTTGAGTTCTTCAACTTGCGTGATGGGGCAGAGACAGCAGGGATTGCGAGAACTCGATTGATTATTTTTTGTTATGAAATCATCTAGATCGACGACTACTTCTCTGTCCAGGAATCTACGTCAATAGATCATAGGTCAAGTTGAACCAATAAAGATATAGCAAGTGCTTGTAAGATATGAAACCGCGGGGACTCCTAGGTCAAGTTGAACCAATTAATGGTGATACCCACCACTGAGAGAGACAAAATTGAAGTTATACTTCATATGGAAAAAAAAAAAATCAAAAACTTACTTGAAGCCTTTAGTATGGTGTAACTTTCTGCTTCCATTAGCATGTGAGTCTGCAACCTCATGGTCCTCCACCTCATACAGATCTTCGCCACTCAACGGCATTCTGATCCTCCACTTACTTAATGCAGCCATGATGACCTGGCATATCCTAGTGAGATTTGCTAATACAATGAATCATATTTCAACAGAAATAACTTCAACACATCTGAGTTAGATTTGCTAATACAATGAATCATATTTCAAGTATTTTTATCGTCTTAGAATCTTAGAATCTAATGACTATTTGTACGGTAAATTGTAAAAGATTCACTGAGGAAGGCCCCTATCAGCCCAGATTTTGGAAATTGAAGTGTCTCTACAGAATAAGGTGTATCGTAGATTAAAATATTGTGTTCAATGCATGAATTGAACGACTTACTATTACAAAGATGACTTGGAAAATGGCACAAGTCTTGTATCTTCCCCAGTAGGTTTCACTGAGGAAGGCCCCTACGAGCGAGAAGATATAAACTGTGCCTGTCCATTTGCTGACATTGTTGGCTGCTTCTGCATTGTTCTGCTGCATAACTCTTGTCAGAAACAATACCAGGTTGACTACAACCCCAAAGAATGCAAGCGTGGCTAATCCCTGATTTACTGAATCAAAATTAAAGAAGGCACATGGTTAGTTCCAAGTGTAAACTGCAGAAAGATTTAAGTGATGCATTGATCCTGTCGCCGAGCGTAGTGGAGCCGCAACCAGAATGACGGTGTGGTGATGCGTGACGTGGATGCTGACGGGGCGTCCTCGCGCAAAATGGCAGCGTCGTGGGGGGTATCCTCCGGCCGAATGGAAGTGGATGTCGCCTGGTGCAGGGCCAACCGACTGGAGGTGAACCTGCTGAGGAAGATGACCGTTAGAAACCCGCCGGGAAGAGTCCCGGCCAGGCACTCCGACGGTCAAGTCAGCACTCCGATGAACAAGAAAATAATGGAGCACTGGAAAAATGAGAGGCTTCGCGCGCGAGTATGCGTACCTGATAATGAGGAGTGGAGTGGCTTATATAGCCGGGGAAAAGGACCAGGCATGGCCTGTGTCAGGATCTTCTGACAGGGTCAGAAGATATGGTATGGTGCTGTCGGTATGAGTATGGCCTGTGTCAGGATCTTCTGACAGGTTCAGAAGATATGGTATGGTTATGTCGACTGTAACCATCCTTCTTTGTCGTATACTATTTGTCTTATGCGAGGACAAAGACAGGATTCTGCAAGTCGGCGCCTGTCAGAGAGTGTCAGTCCGTACGAGAGGTGACAGCCTGTTACCTGCAGCTGGTGCAGGTATATTTTGTCCTTATCCCAGGGTGATTCCGAGAGAGCGCCCAAGTGGACATCCGGACGGCTCGCCCGGATGTATATCAAACATGTGCTTAATGGACTGCCGGGCGGATGCACTCGGATGAACGAGGCGTGTAAGCCTTAATGCGGCCGGGCGGCAATACCCGACTAAACGATTAGGCGTGTAAGCCTTGATGTGGCCGGTCGGGTTTTACCGATGGGAGGACCGCTATATTTATTCTGACCAGCCACCTTGCGTCCGACTGGCTGGCATAGACCCTGGGTCCGGCTAGGGTGTCCAGCTGGCTACCTGCACAATGACGAGGACCCTGAAGTCGGCCATGCCATTCGCCACGTTGGCTGTTCATACGGTGCCAAAGATAAGGCGGGATCAATAGCCTTCCCCTCAAGTCTAGTCGAAGGAGGCGATCAGTCCGACTGACTGGACTACAAGTGTGTACAACCATTCCGCGGCCGAGCGATTTTGCCCTTTTAATATCTGGCCGGCTTAACACGATGCTCAACAGCTGGTGCTGAGTATGTCTGCCTTGTCTGGGCGGAAAAAGATTGTTAGTCGAGAGGAGCGTGGGCCGCCACGCATTCTCGCCTAGCCCTTGACAGGATGAAGACGTCCGGGCGGATGAAGATTTTGACCGGAGGAACGTGGGCCGCCACGTCCTCGTAAATTGTTAATGCGTCCGCCCGGACGAATGGTGTTAGTCGAGAGGGGCGTGGGCCGCCACGCACCCTTCTTTTTTAACGAGGCCGTCCGGCTGGACGAAGTATGATAGGGGAGCGTGGGCCGCCACGCATCCCCGACTAGCCCTTGACATGATGAAGACGTCCGGGCGGATGAAGATTTTGACCGGAGGAACGTGGGCAGCCACGTCCTCGTAAACTGTTAATGCGTCCGCCCGGACGAATGTTGTTAGTCGATGAGAGGTATGTTGAAACACGTTTGGGCGGGAGAATGTTTGCCTTGAGTTGCAAGAAATGTGGAGTGTCACGCGCCCCAAGATGATTTTCTCGGGATAACCCGAGTCAGTCAATTAATGGAGACGGGACATTCTAAGTCGAATGGGGTGATGTGATATGCCCGATGCGGCCTACGCCTTAACGGCATCACCTCCGCTTTAATGATCCGGGCCACGTGGCGCAAGCCGGTTGACGGACCGGGATGCGATTTATCCCCATGATTACGAGCTTTTAATAGCCATTAACGCGCGTAATTCTTTCTGCCACGCGGCAGCTTCCGACTGGCCGACACGACGACGCGCCCTGCCGCCGCATCAGGCGACGTCAGCGGCTGCGGTGCGCCTTTTCGAGGCTGATCGTGGGACGACTCTTCGGCATGGATGAGGCGATCGCCGTACACGTGGATCTCCATCCGACGGTCGCCTTTCTTTCGGCCTAGCTATAAATAGGTCTCCATTTTCACCGAAACCCTCGTTTGCTCTTCACTGTTTTCTCCCTTAGCTCGGTGCTTCTCGCTCTCGCCGCCGTCTTCGCGTGTCGCCGCCGGTCTCGTGCTTCTCCGTCGGTTAATCTTTTCCGCCACCACCTACGGTCAGATTCTCCCTTTTCTTCCTTTTCTTTCTGTTCCATGGCTACCCCTACATGGTATGCCTCTGTCGAGTCTTCCCTTCACGACGAGACTGTCTCGGACCTCCGACTGGCATACGACATCCCCGGGAACTACCGCATTGCCGTTCCGACAAAGGATGACCGACCGCACCAGCCTCCGGCTGGCTTCTTTGTATTTTTCCGAGATCAACATATGTCTGGCCTGCGCTACCCTCTTCATCCCTTTATTGTAGACTTCTGTAACTTCTTCCATGTTCCTATCTTCCAGCTTTCTCCCAACGCTATTCGCATATTATGTAACATAATAGTCCTCTTTACCCTTGATCCTGTCGCCGAGCGTAGTGGAGCCGCAACCAGAATGACGGTGTGGTGATGCGTGACGTGGATGCTGACGGGGCGTCCTCGCGCAGAATGGCAGCGTCGTGGGGGGTGTCCTCCGGCCGAATGGAAGTGGATGTCGCCTGGTGCAGGGCCAACCGACTGGAGGTGAACCTGCTGAGGAAGATGACCGTTAGAAACCCGCCGGGAAGAGTCCCGGCCAGGCACTCCGACGGTCAAGTCAGTACTCCGATGAACAAGAAAATAATGGAGCACTGGAAAAATGAGAGGCTTCGCGCGCGAGTATGCGTACCTGATAATGAGGAGTGGAGTGGCTTATATAGCTGGGGAAAAGGACCAGGCATGGCCTGTGTCAGGATCTTCTGACAGGGTCAGAAGATATGGTATGGTGCTGTCGGTATGAGTATGGCCTGTGTCAGGATCTTCTGACAGGTTCAGAAGATATGGTATGGTTATGTCGACTGTAACCATCCTTCTTTGTCGTATACTATTTGTCTTATGCGAGGACAAAGACAGGTTGCTGCAAGTCGGCGCCTGTCAGAGAGTGTCAGTTCGTACGAGAGGTGACAGCCTGTTACCTGCAGCTGGTGCAGGTATATTTTGTCCTTATCCCAGGGTGATTCCGAGAGAGTGCCCGAGTGGACATCCGGACGGCTCGCCCGGATGTATATCAAACATGTGCTTAATGGACTGCCGGGCGGATGCACTCGGATGAACGAGGCGTGTAAGCCTTAATGCGGCCGGGCGGCAATACCCGACTAAACGATTAGGCGTGTAAGCCTTGATGTGGCCGGTCGGGTTTTACCGATGGGAGGACCGCTATATTTATTCTGACCAGCCACCTTGCGTCCGACTGGCTGGCATAGACCCTGGGTCCGGCTAGGGTGTCCAGCTGGCTACCTGCACAATGACGAGGACCCTGAAGTCGGCCATGCCGTTCGCCACGTTGGCTGTTCATACGGTGCCAAAGATAAGGCGGGATCAATAGCCTTCCCCTCAAGTCTAGTCGAAGGAGGCGATCAGTCCGACTGACTGGACTACAAGTGTGTACAACCATTCCGCGGCCGAGCGATTTTGCCCTTTTAATATCTGGCCGGCTTAACACGATGCTCAACAGCTGGTGCTGAGTATGTCTGCCTTGTCTGGGCGGAAAAAGATTGTTAGTCGAGAGGAGCGTGGGCCGCCACGCATTCTCGCCTAGCCCTTGACAGGATGAAGACGTCCGGGCGGATGAAGATTTTGACCGGAGGAACGTGGGCCGCCACGTCCTCGTAAATTGTTAATGCGTTCCGCCCGGACGAATGTTGTTAGTCGAGAGGGGCGTGGGCCGCCACGCACCCTTCTTTTTTAACGAGGCCGTCCGGCTGGACGAAGTATGATAGGGGAGCGTGGGCCGCCACGCATCCCCGACTAGCCCTTGACATGATGAAGACGTCCGGGCGGATGAAGATTTTGACCGGAGGAACGTGGGCCGCCACGTCCTCGTAAACTGTTAATGCGTCCGCCCGGACGAATGTTGTTAGTCGATGAGAGGTATGTTGAAACACGTTTGGGCGGGAGAATGTTTGCCTTGAGTTGCAAGAAATGTGGAGTGTCACGCGCCCCAAGACGATTTTCTCGGGATAACCCGAGTCAGTCAATTAATGGAGACGGGACATTCTAAGTCGAATGGGGTGATGTGATATGCCCGATGCGGCCTGCGCCTTAACGGCATCACCTCCGCTTTAATGATCCGGGCCACGTGGCGCACGCCGGTTGACGGACCGGGATGCGATTTATCCCCATGATTACGAGCTTTTAATAGCCATTAACGCGCGTAATTCTTTCTGCCACGCGGCAGCTTCCGACTGGCCGACACGACGACGCGCCCTGCCGCCGCATCAGGCGACGTCAGCGGCTGCGGTGCGCCTTTTCGAGGCTGATCGTGGGACGACTCTTCGGCATGGATGAGGCGATCGCCGTACACGTGGATCGCCATCCGACGGTCGCCTTTCTTTCGGCCTAGCTATAAATAGGTCTCCATTTTCACCGAAACCCTCGTTTGCTCTTCACTGTTTTCTCCCTTAGCTCGGTGCTTCTCGCTCTCGCCGCCGTCTTCGCGTGTCGCCGCCGGTCTCGTGCTTCTCCGTCGGTTAATCTTTTCCGCCACCACCTACGGTCAGATTCTCCCTTTTCTTCCTTTTCTTTCTGTTCCATGGCTACCCCTACATGGTATGCCTCTGTCGAGTCTTCCCTTCACGACGAGACTGTCTCGGACCTCCGACTGGCATACGACATCCCCGGGAACTACCGTATTGCCGTTCCGACAAAGGATGACCGACCGCACCAGCCTCCGGCTGGCTTCTTTGTATTTTTCCGGGATCAACATATGTCTGGCCTGCGCTACCCTCTTCATCCCTTTATTGTAGACTTCTGTAACTTCTTCCATGTTCCTATCTTCCAGCTTTCTCCCAACGCTATTCGCATATTATGTAACATAATAGTCCTCTTTACCCTTTACCGAGTCCCCCTCCGACCGGAGGTTCTTTATTTCTTTTATTACCTGAAGAAGCAGGAGGTCGGGAATTTCTTTCTCCAAGCCCGGGCCCAATTATCCATAGTGGAGAATATTCCTTCCTCGAATAAAGGATGGAAAACTCATTTCTTCTTCATAAGTCCTCCGACCAGCCCTGGGTTCCCGATCGGATGGGTCGAAGACATGCCCCCTATAGCTCCCTTAAGAAACTTTAAATCCGACCCTTTGTTTGTAAGGGCTGCTTCTCTACTCGGTGGCCTCCACTTCGACGGCATGAAACTACTCAACGACGCCGTCTTGTACATATTTGGGCTAAGCCGAGTCCCTGCCGTCTTGCCCGGCACCTTCTGTAAGTCATTTTTTGCTTCATACTTCTTTTTCCCTAACTCAACATCTTCTGACCTTGCAGCCGAGATGATGTGGGAAGCGGCCCTCGACGAGGCCCTTGGTCTGGATGACGAAGAATTAAACGCCCGGGCGGCCGAACAACTGCGCCTGCGTCAGGCCGGTCCGCCCGATCAATATACGATTCCTGAGAGCGCGGAGCCCGCCCCTCAGGCTCCTTCTGCCCAACCAGCGACGACTGGTTCTAGGGAGCCGGTTGGCTCGTCGAAACCTTCTGCCCTCGCAAAATCCTCCGGCAAGCAGAAGGTTCAGCCTTCCATGGAGAAATCCCAGCCTTCCAAGCGGAAGGCTAGCGCTTCTATCCGTATTAAGGAGCCGACAGAGGTAGGCCGGTCCTCTTCTGACTCTCCCGACCCGGAGCCTTTGCAGAGGCGCCCGAGGAATTCCGGGTCGGGCTCTCAATCTCAACCTGCAGAGGCAACTGCCAGCCCGGCTAGAGCGAGCCGGTCAGCTGAGGCACCGGGTTCGTCTCGCTCAGGGGGGCAGCGCTCGCAGCCGTGTGGCTATGGCGTATACCTCCCTTCGGTCGACCCGGCGACTCCCGTTGAACCCCAGCAGCGGCTTACCCTTTACGGGGAATTGGCGGAATGCTGGGAGCAGGGTATGAAGGAGGGGACTTCCAGGTCCCCGATCCGACTGGCAGACCAATTTCTTCAGGACGCCACGCATGTAAGTCCGGTGCTTCAAAGCTTAATCACTATGCTTTTTGCTAACATTTTTATTATAGTTTTGGGCCTCCTGCTCGAGCGTCGCATATTCCTTGGTTATCAACGCCAGGGGACGCCGAGCGGCGGATTGAGGAAAGGGAGCTCTGCCAGGAGCATGCGAACCTACCGGCCGGCGAGGAGGGCATCGCTATTCTCCGCTCGGAGATACTGGACCTGAAAGAGAAACTCCGTTCCGCCGAGGCGCGCCTGACGGAGGAAATCATCCGAGCGGAGTCAGCCGAGCGGGCGTATGCCCGATCTTCCTCTCTGCACGCGACCCTTGAGCAGGAGAGGAAGAAGGCTTTGGCCACGCAGCGTCGTGCCCGATCGGACCTCGACAAGAAGACTGCCGAGGTCCAAGCCTTGAAGGCGGAGCTAGACACGCTGGTGAAGGCTTCTGAGGAGCTCCGAATGACCCTGAACGATAAAGAGCAGGAGCTGGCGACTCGGGAGTCGGACATATATGCCAAGGAGAAGGCTTTAGACGCCCGAGAAGACGAGCTCCGCTTATCTGAAGGACTGTTGGCCTCTCAATCCGTTGCCCTGGAGGAGAAGGACAAGGAGCTTGCTAACCTTCGGGCGGAAATTGACAGCCTGAAGCTGCATCAGGCAGGCGAGCCCGCCCGGATGGACGCACATCGCTTGGCTTACATCAATTCTACGGAGTTCGGCAAGCAGTTGGGCAAGCGGACATCTGGCATGTTCAAGATGGGCTTAGAAAGCGCTATTATGCAGCTCCAAGAGAGCGGCCATCTGCCTGCCGACCTCCCTGCCAATGCCGTCCAAGTGAGCCGGGTTAAGGAGCTGCTCCCTAAAGACTTCTTCAAGCAGCCTTTTACCTAACTTTAGCCGCCTGTCGGGGCTCTTTTTTGTACTGCTGCTGAGTAACCATTAATGAAAATGTTTTTTCTGTAACGTGTTAGTTTAGACATTGATTAAATAGATGTGCCCGACCAGAGAGCCGAACTACGCAAGGGATAATGGTTGTCAGGTGGCCGACTGGTTGATCTGTCTGTGAGGTGGGAGTCACAACACGCCCTGTTAGAGCGCTAAAACAATTCTAAGGGATGTGGGACGCCACACGCCCAGTCGGGGAACCGAATTACTTTAGAGAAATGGCTGTGTAAAACAGCCGACTGATTGGTGTCCTTCCTGCGGGATGTGGATCGTCACACGCCTGACCGGATCCCGATACAGGCTTCCGAGTGGGCTGACGCGAAGAGTCAGTCGCCGACTCAGGCTTCCAAAGGGGACCAACCTTCTGCGTGGGTCGCCACGCTTCCGGTCGGGAGCCGCCTTTAGGCTTCCGGATGGGCCAATCTTTCACGTGGGACGCCACGCTTCCGACCGGGAACCAGTCCAGGCTTCCGAGTGGGCTGACGCGAAGAGTCAGTCGCCGACTCAGGCTTCCAAAGGGGACCAACCTTCTGCGTGGTCGCCACGCTTCCGGTCGGGAGCCGCCTTTAGGCTTCCGGATGGGCCAATCTTTCACGTGGGGACGCCACGCTTCCGACCGGGAACCAGTCCAGGCTTCCGAGTGGGCTGACGCGAAGAGTCAGTCGCCGACTCAGGCTTCCAAAGGGGACCAACCTTCTGCGTGGGTCGCCACGCTTCCGGTCGGGAGCCGCCTTTAGGCTTCCGGATGGGCCAATCTTTCACGTGGGACGCCACGCTTCCGACCGGGAACCAGTCCAGGCTTCCGAGTGGGCTGACGCGAAGAGTCAGTCGCCGACTCAGGCTTCCAAAGGGGACCAACCTTCGCGTGGGTCGCCACGCTTCCGGTCGGGAGCCGCCTTTAGGCTTCCGGATGGGCCAATCTTTCACGTGGGACGCCACGCTTCCGACCGGGAACCAGTCCAGGCTTCCGAGTGGGCTGACGCGAAGAGTCAGTCGCCGACTCAGGCTTCCAAAGGGGACCAACCTTCGGCGTGGGTCGCCACGCTTCCGGTCGGGAGCCGCCTTTAGGCTTCCGGATGGGCCAATCTTTCACGTGGGACGCCACGCTTCCGACCGGGAACCAGTCCAGGCTTCCGAGTGGGCTGACGCGAAGAGTCAGTCGCCGACTCAGGCTTCCAAAGGGGACCAACCTTCTGCGTGGTCCGCCACGCTTCCGGTCGGGAGCCGCCTTTAGGCTTCCGGATGGGCCAATCTTTCACGTGGGACGCCACGCTTCCGACCGGGAACCAGTCCAGGCTTCCGAGTGGGCTGACGCGAAGAGTCAGTCGCCGACTCAGGCTTCCAAAGGGGACCAACCTTCGGCGTGGGTCGCCACGCTTCCGGTCGGGAGCCGCCTTTAGGCTTCCGGATGGGCCAATCTTTCACGTGGGACGCCACGCTTCCGACCGGGAACCAGTCCAGGCTTCCGAGTGGGCTGACGCGAAGAGTCAGTCGCCGACTCAGGCTTCCAAAGGGGACCAACCTTCGGCGTGGGTCGCCACGCTTCCGGTCGGGAGCCGCCTTTAGGCTTCCGGATGGGCCAATCTTTCACGTGGGACGCCACGCTTCCGACCGGGAACCAGTCCAGGCTTCCGAGTGGGCTGACGCGAAGAGTCAGTCGCCGACTCAGGCTTCTGGAGGGTATGACGCGTCAGCCAGCGTCCCGTCCAGGTATGACTTTGCCTTGTATGGCTGACCGGCAATTTTCGGTCGGGAGAGCCTTTCGTTAGTGTTAGAATGCTGCGTTTTACAAGATTGGATCGCTCTAGGGCTCTCTGTACATTTTCAAGTGTAGGGCACTCCACGGTCGGTTCAGCCTCTTTCCATGTTCATCCTCCAAGTAGTAGGCGCCTGAATGCAATTTCTGCACTATCTTGAAGGGTCCGCCCCACTGTGGTTGTAATTTGTTAACATCACCGACCGGCTTTATTCGTTTCCAGACAAGGTCCCCGGCGTGAAATGAGCGCGGCAACACCTTCTGATCGTACCTTTGTTTCATTCGCTGACGGTACGTGAACATCCGGGCGGCTGCTTTTTCCCGGACTTCCTCTATGAGGTCAAGCTCTAAGCGCCTTCTTTCCTCATTCCCTTCATCATAGCTTAACCGCCTGTCGGATGCACAGCCGACCTCGACCGGCACCACCGCCTCACTGCCATAGACTAGGTGAAAAGGCGTCTGCCCGGTCGCCTCTCGGGGTGTGGTTCTGGCTCGCCCAAAGGACCCCGGGCAGCTGCTCTACCAGTTGGTTCCTGCATGATCCAGCTTGGTTTTGAGCCCTCTCAAGATTTCTCGGTTGGCGACTTTCTGCCTGGCCGTTGCTCTGTGGATATGCCACAGACGTGAAAGCCTGATGGATGCCGTATGCCGCGCACCATTCTTTGATTTTCTTCCCTTGAAACTGCCGACCGT
>JAGFNQ010003148.1:47444-82708 GCA_024364735.1 Boesenbergia rotunda | reverse complement strand
CAGGCTTCCGAGTGGGCTGACGCGAAGAGTCAGTCGCCGACTCAGGCTTCCAAAGGGGACCAACCTTCTGCGTGGGTCGCCACGCTTCCGGTCGGGAACCGCCTTTAGGCTTCCGGATGGGCCAATCTTCACGTGGGACGCCACGCTTCCGACCGGGAACCAGTCCAGGCTTCCGAGTGGGCTGACGCGAAGAGTCAGTCGCCGACTCAGGCTTCCAAAGGGGACCAACCTTCTGCGTGGGTCGCCACGCTTCCGGTCGGGAACCGCCTTTAGGCTTCCGGATGGGCCAATCTTTCACGTGGGACGCCACGCTTCCGACCGGGAACCAGTCCAGGCTTCCGAGTGGGCTGACGCGAAGAGTCAGTCGCCGACTCAGGCTTCCAAAGGGGACCAACCTTCTGCGTGGTCGCCACGCTTCCGGTCGGGAACCGCCTTTAGGCTTCCGGATGGGCCAATCTTTCACGTGGGACGCCACGCTTCCGACCGGAACCAGTCCAGGCTTCCGAGTGGGCTGACGCGAAGAGTCAGTCGCCGACTCAGGCTTCCAAAGGGGACCAACCTTCTGCGTGGGTCGCCACGCTTCCGGTCGGGAACCGCCTTTAGGCTTCCGGATGGGCCAATCTTTCACGTGGGACGCCACGCTTCCGACCGGGAACCAGTCCAGGCTTCCGAGTGGGCTGACGCGAAGAGTCAGTCGCCGACTCAGGCTTCCAAAGGGGACCAACCTTCTGCGTGGGTCGCCACGCTTCCGGTCGGGAACCGCCTTTAGGCTTCCGGATGGGCCAATCTTTCACGTGGGACGCCACGCTTCCGACCGGGAACCAGTCCAGGCTTCCGAGTGGGCTGACGCGAAGAGTCAGTCGCCGACTCAGGCTTCCAAAGGGGACCAACCTTCTGCGTGGGTCGCCACGCTTCCGGTCGGGAACCGCCTTTAGGCTTCCGGATGGGCCAATCTTTCACGTGGGACGCCACGCTTCCGACCGGGAACCAGTCCAGGCTTCCGAGTGGGCTGACGCGAAGAGTCAGTCGCCGACTCAGGCTTCCAAAGGGGACCAACCTTCTGCGTGGGTCGCCACGCTTCCGGTCGGGAACCGCCTTTAGGCTTCCGGATGGGCCAATCTTTCACGTGGGACGCCACGCTTCCGACCGGGAACCAGTCCAGGCTTCCGAGTGGGCTGACGCGAAGAGTCAGTCGCCGACTCAGGCTTCCAAAGGGGACCAACCTTCTGCGTGGGTCGCCACGCTTCCGGTCGGGAACCGCCTTTAGGCTTCCGGATGGGCCAATCTTTCACGTGGGACGCCACGCTTCCGACCGGGAACCAGTCCAGGCTTCCGAGTGGGCTGACGCGAAGAGTCAGTCGCCGACTCAGGCTTCCAAAGGGGACCAACCTTCTGCGTGGGTCGCCACGCTTCCGGTCGGGAACCGCCTTTAGGCTTCCGGATGGGCCAATCTTTCACGTGGGACGCCACGCTTCCGACCGGGAACCAGTCCAGGCTTCCGAGTGGGCTGACGCGAAGAGTCAGTCGCCGACTCAGGCTTCCAAAGGGGACCAACCTTCTGCGTGGGTCGCCACGCTTCCGGTCGGGAACCGCCTTTAGGCTTCCGGATGGGCCAATCTTTCACGTGGGACGCCACGCTTCCGACCGGGAACCAGTCCAGGCTTCCGAGTGGGCTGACGCGAAGAGTCAGTCGCCGACTCAGGCTTCCAAAGGGGACCAACCTTCTGCGTGGGTCGCCACGCTTCCGGTCGGGAACCGCCTTTAGGCTTCCGGATGGGCCAATCTTTCACGTGGGACGCCACGCTTCCGACCGGGAACCAGTCCAGGCTTCCGAGTGGGCTGACGCGAAGAGTCAGTCGCCGACTCAGGCTTCCAAAGGGGACCAACCTTCTGCGTGGGTCGCCACGCTTCCGGTCGGGAACCGCCTTTAGGCTTCCGGATGGGCCAATCTTTCACGTGGGACGCCACGCTTCCGACCGGGAACCAGTCCAGGCTTCCGAGTGGGCTGACGCGAAGAGTCAGTCGCCGACTCAGGCTTCTGGAGGGTATGACGCGTCAGCCAGCGTCCCGTCCAGGTATGACTTTGCCTTGTATGGCTGACCGGCAATTTTCGGTCGGGAGAGCCTTTCGTTAGTGTTAGAATGCTGCGTTTTACAAGATTGCATCACTCTAGGGCTCTCTGTACATTTTCAAGTGTAGGGCACTCCACGGTCGGTTCAGCCTCTTTCCATGTTCATCCTCCAAGTAGTAGGCGCCTGAATGCAATTTCTGCACTATCTTGAAGGGTCCGCCCCACTGTGGTTGTAATTTGTTAACATCACCGACCGGCTTTATTCGTTTCCAGACAAGGTCCCCGGCGTGAAACGAGCGCGGCAACACCTTCTGGTCGTACCTTTGTTTCATGCGCTGACGGTACGTGAACATCCGGGCGGCTGCTTTTTCCCGGACTTCCTCTATGAGGTCAAGCTCTAAGCGCCTTCTTTCCTCATTCCCTTCATCATAGCTTAACCGCCTGTCGGATGCACAGCCGACCTCGACCGGCACCACCGCCTCACTGCCATAGACTAGGTGAAAAGGCGTCTGCCCGGTCGCCTCTCGGGGTGTGGTTCTGCTCGCCCAAAGGACCCCGGGCAGCTGCTCTACCCAGTTGGTTCCTGCATGATCCAGCTTTGTTTTGAGCCCTCTCAGGATTTCCCGGTTGGCGACTTCTGCCTGGCCGTTGCTCTGTGGATATGCCACAGATGTAAAAGCCTGATGGATGCCGTATTCCGCGCACCATTCTTTGATTTTCTTCCCTTGAAACTGCCGACCGTTGTCAGAAACCAACTTGTGGGGGATCCCGTATCTGCATAGAATGTTTTGCGATAAGAACTTAATTACTGCCTGCTCGGTGATCCTAGCCAGGGCCTCTGCTTCCACCCATTTGGAGAAGTAATCCACCGCGACCAACAAGAACTTCTTCTGGGTAGGGGCAATCGGAAACGGACCTACAATATCCATTCCCCATTGGTCGAACGGGCAAGAGACAGCAGATGTCTTCATAAATTCGGTTGGCCGGTGGGGCAGGCATTGGTGTTTCTGACATGAGATGCATGTTGCGGCCAACCGGTCGGCATCCTTCTGTAAAGTTGGCCAATAATACCCGGCCAAAAGAGCCTTCCGGGCGGTGGCTCTACCTCCTGAATGATTACTGCAGACCCCCATATGGACCTCTCGGAGCACATAATCTGCATCTTCATCGCTAAGGCATTTGAGCAATGGCCGGGCGTGAGCCCGTTTATAGAGGACATCTCCGACCATAGTGTATTGCGCGGCTCTCTTTCTGAACAGCCGAGCCTCCTCCCGGTCGGACGGCACTTCTCCCCTGGTCAAGAATGCAATCAATGGAGTTCTCCAATCGGTTTCCAATTCAGCTTCCGCCTGCTGCTCGATTTGCATGACGAATAAGGCATGGCAGGCCGGCCGGGGGACCACCCAAGATCCGACTGCACTAGCTAATTTAGCTAGCTCATCTGCCTTCAAGTTGCTTTCTCGAGGGATCTTCTGTAAGAGTACCTCCCGGAAACCCGCCTTCAGCTGCTCATAGGCATCGATGTACTCTTGCAGCCGGTCGCTGTTGACTTCGAAGTTACCGGCCAGTTGTTGTATAGCAAGCTGCGAATCTGAATATAGCCACACCCGGGTGGCGCCGACATGCCGGGCGGCTTGTAGACCGGCTAAAAGTGCTTCATATTCAGCTTCATTATTCGTCGCCTTGTGTTCTAATCGCACGGACAGGTGTAGCCGCTCTTCTTCGGGAGAAACCATGAGAACGCCGATTCCGCTTCCTTGCCGAGAGGATGCCCCATCAACGTACACTTTCCATACGCCTTCGGCTTCATCGGGATGCCATTCCGTGAGAAAATCGGCTAAGGCCTGAGCCTTGATAGCCGGCCGGGGTAGATATTGTATGTCATATTCGCTCAGCTCAGTTGTCCACTTGACTAGCCGCCCTGAAGCATCCGGATTTGTAAGCACGCGACCCAAGTTACTGTTAGTCAATACAGTAATTGGGTGAGCTAAGAAATATGGTCTGAGTCGCCGGGCGGCTAAGAACAGTATGTAGCCCAATTTTTCGAGTGTCGTGTACCGACACTCGGCTCCTTTAAATAAATGAGCAAAGAAGTACACCGGCTTCTGCTCAGTTTTTTCTTGCCGGACCAACACCATGCTGCCCGAGTCGGAGGAAGCTGCCAAGTATACATATAAAATCTCATTTGGCTCCGGCCGGGCGAGTGTAGGCAACTCAGCCAGATAAGCCTTCAGCTCTTCGAATGCCTTGTCACATTCTGCGTCCCACTGAAATCTGGTGGCTCGGCGTAATGTCTTGAAGAATGGTAGACCCCGTTCGGCTGACCGGGAAATGAATCTTGATAAGGCCGTTATTCGTCCGATCAGCCGTTGAGCCTCTCTGAGATTCCTTGGAGCCGGCATCTCCATGATGGCGTTTACTTTGCCCGGATTTGCTTCGATGCCCCGCTCGGTGACGATATAACCAAGGAACTTCCCGCTCCGAGCTCCGAATAAACATTTGGCCGGATTAAGCTTTAGGCCAAACCGCCGCAGCGTTTGGCAAGTTTCTTCAATGTCGGGGATTAGTTCTTCCGCCCGGGCAGTCTTGATCAGAATATCGTCGACGTATACTTCGACGTTACGCCCCATTTGCGACCGGAACACCTTGTTCATCATTCTTTGGTAGGTGGCGCCCGCATTCTTGAGGCCGAACGGCATGACGGTGTAGCAGTAGGTGCCGTCAGCCGTGACAAAGCTAACCTTTTCCTGGTCGGCCGCAGCCAGTGGGACTTGGTGGTATCCCTGGTACGCATCCAGCATCGATATGAACTCGCTGCCAGCCGTCGAGTCTACCATTTGATCGATCCGTGGAAGTGGGTAGCAATCTTTTGGGCATGCACGGTTGAGGTCTCGGAAATCAATGCATACCCGCCACTTGTCGTTGGGTTTGGACACCAGCACCACATTCGCCAGCCAGGCCGGGAACTGAACTTCCCGGATGTGTCCTGCTTCCAGCAGTCTTTCTACTTCCGCCCGGATGACTTGATTCTGCGCGGCGCTGCGATCTCTTTTCCGTTGCTTGACCGGCCGCGCGCCCGGGTAAACATGGAGCTGGTGTTCTGCGACTTCCGGTCGGACCCCCTTCAAATCTTTCGCCGACCAGGCGAATACGTCTTGATTTCGAGCGAGGGCGTCGATTAGAGACTGCTTCAGCTCCTCCGGAAGTCCTGCAGCAATTTGTATCTTGGTATCTTCCCTACCGGGCAAAAGTTGTACCTCCTCTTTGTCCTCCCGCAATTCTGTCCAAGGGGAGGCTTGCACCATGTTGCAGCCGCTACCTGTCCGCCTTGCCTTTTGTCCTCCCGAGCGGACATCATCAGCATAGCAGCGCCGGGCCACGGTCTGATTGCCCTTCACCTCGCCGACTTTGTCGCCGACCGGAAACTTCACCTTGAGGTAGTAGGTGGAGACTACCGCTTTAAACTCGTTGAGAGCCGGTCGACCGAGAATTGCGTTGTAGGCAGCTGGGGCATCCACAATCAGAAATGTGGTCCATCGTGTTCTCTTGAGTGGCTCCTCTCCAAGTGAGACGGCCAGCCGTATCTGTCCGATCGGCTGTACTTCGTTCCCCGTAAATCCGAACAGGGGAGTAGCCACCAACTCTAGCTGCGATAATTCAATTTGCAGTTGATCGAAAGCTCGCTTATATAAAATGTTTACCGAGCTGCCGGTGTCCACAATGGTCGGTGGACTTCATAGTTGGCGATGACAGCCGTGATGACCAGCGGGTCATCGTGCGGCACCTCCAATCCTTGTAAATCCTGCGGCCCCTCAGCTGATTTGGGGCCCTTGAGCTTGAGAGGTGCTGACTCCGACTTGGTGAATTTCCAGTCGGCGTACCTGGGTTTTTCTGGCTCGGTTGGAATCGCCGCCGGTCTGACCGCCAGAAATCACATTGACGCCTCCTCGGACGGCGTTTTGGTGATTGGCTTGATCTTCGTCAAGTTCCTCCACCTCTTCCTGCTCGGGCCGAGGAAACAATTGCCGGGCGGCGGGGGCATCCCGCCTTTGTCCTTGCTGGGCTGTGGCTCCTTGACCACGCCCGCGTCCCTGCTGGGTTTGCCGTCCTTGACCCCTGCCGAGTGGGGTCCGAGCTCTGTTGCCTGCTCGGCAGTCCTCAGTGTTGTGCGTATTACACTGGTGAAACGCACAATACGGGGCCCATCTGTTGGGCCAATTCCCCTATGCCACCTGCACTTGCTGGGGTCTCATTCCGGGCCGATCGGCCGGTCGGGGACTGCGAATCGGTCCTCCTGGCGATCTGTTGTGTTGAGGTGCAGGCGATGGGCTAACTATCGCTTCCTTCCGCCGGGCGGCTTGTGCTTCTTCCACATTGATATACTTACTAGCCTTCCCGAGCAGGCTGTCGAAATCCTTCGGTGGTTTCCTGATCAGGGATCGGAAGAAATCACCTTCTTGGTGCCCTTGTGAGAAGGCGGTGACTAGTACTTCGGAGGTGGTATTGGGCACCTCTATAGCTACTCCATTGAACCTCTGGATGTAGGCCCGGAGTGACTCTTTCGGACCTTGCTTTAGAGCGAACAAATTGAGGCTGGTCTTATGGTGCCTCCGACTGCTTGCAAAATGTTGCAGGAACAGCCGCTTTACCTCTGCAAAACTCTCAACTGATCCACTCGGGAGCCCGCCAAACCATCGTTGAGCCTGCCCGGAGAGGGTTGTCAGGAAAGCGTGGCATTTGACGCCCTCCGGGTATTGGTGCAACTGGGCCGAGCTTTCGAATTTCATGACGTGCTCCTCGGGGTCACTGGCCCCCGAGTATTCTGGCATGGTGAAGAATCGTAGATTCTTGGGAACGGGATCCCCAAGAATTTGTGAGGAGAAAGGGCTGCGAGTCGGACAGGCCGCGGCGGGGTCAGCTAACCCTTTCCCTTTATCTGGGCGTGTTTGGTGCGCCAGGCTGGACGCTGAAGCTTCGGTCGGGGCTGAGTGGGCCTCGTTCCGGAAAAATGCTCGGGGAAAATTAGGAGCGCGGGGATCGGGCTGAGCAGCCATACCTTCTGAATTTCCCCGTACAGAGGGCCCAGGGGGCCGGGCCCCTTGACTACCGGTTGGCGGATGAGATTGTTGTGCCTTCTGTGTCCGGGCAGCCATCAGCATTTCATATTCTTCTGGCGAAAGAGTAACCGTCAGTGGATTGGGGTTATCCATTCTTCGCTCTCGATCAGGCAGAAAGCCCTCCTTCTAGCGCCAAATTTGATCCTGTCGCCGAGCGTAGTGGAGCCGCAACCGGAATGACGGTGTAGCGATGCGTGACGTGGATGCTGACGGGGCGTCCTCGCGCAGAATGGCAGCGTCGTGGGGGGTGTCCTCCGGCCGAATGGAAGTGGATGTCGCCTGGTGCAGGGCCAACCGACGGGAAGTGAACCTGCTGAGGAAGATGACCGTTAGAAACCTGCCGGGAAGAGTCCCGGCCAGGCACTCCGATGGTCAAGTCAGTACTCCGATGAACAAGAAAATAATGGAGCACTGAAAAAGGAGAGGCCTCGCGCGTGTATGTATGCGTACCTGAAAATGAGGAGTGGAGTGGCTTATATAGCCGGGGAAAAGGACCAAGCATGGCTTGTGTCAGGATCTTCTGACAGGGTCAGAAGATATGGTATGGTGATGTCGGTATGAGTATGGCCTGTGTCAGAATCTTCTGACAGGGTCAGAAGATAGGGTATGGTTGTGTCTACTGTAACCATCCTTCTTTGTCGTATACTATTTGTCTTACGTGAGGACAGAGACAGGTTTCTGTCAGTCTCTGACAAGCGGCGCGCCTGTCAGAGTATCAGTTCGCATGAATTAGGATGATAGCCTGTTGTCGGCAGCTGGGCCGGTGTATTTTGTCTTTATCCCAGGGTGATTCCGAGAGAGTGCCCGAGTGGACACCGGGCGGATGCACTCGGATAAACGAGGCGTGTAAGCCTTAATGTGGCCGGGCGGCAATACCCGACCAAATGATTAGGCGTGTAAGCCTTAATGTGGTCGGCCGGGTTTGACCAGCCGGATGAACCGCTATATTTATTCTAACCGGCCGCCTTGAGTCCGACCGGCCGACGAAGACCCTGGGCCCGGCCAGGATGTTTGTCGAGTTGGCTGCCGTACCATGACGTGGACCTTGAAACTGGCTAGGTCGTTTGCCACGTTGGCTGCCCGTATGGTGCCAACTATATGGCAGGATCAATATATATAGTCTAATATTTCAAATTTATCATTCTACTAGATAAAAATGTCTTGTAAGATATTTTAATTGAAAGTTAAACGGTGGATATTTGAGAGATTTCATGGGCGTTGCCGTTGCATCCTAGTCTTGGGGTTCAAATGTATACTTCTGGAAGAAGACAAAGTGTACCGACCAACTGACTATCTCCCTCAGAAGTGTGAGTTCATCAATGAAATTAAGTACATTAGCTTTTGCTTGCCACATCCCATGTATATTTCATGGGCGGTGCATGTGTTGGGTAAGGCTTAACCATTGCAAACAACAATGAACAATCTGTGAGAAGAGAGGCAGGTTAGTCTGATGTAATAACGAGTGTTTGAGAGTGGCATTAAAACACTAAACAAGTTGATTTCACGAGGTTCAAGCCACCGTGTGGTTCACTATAAAAGGTAGGAGGACTTGTCATTAAGAGGTTAAATTGCAAGCACACATGCCCCAACGTTTTTCTCATTTTGATACATCAATCTTAATTATAATCGAGTCTCTTTGATAGAAAGCTATATCTTAATTGCTTCACCGTCCACCGCGAGCACTTTCAGATTTATCTTGGTGACCGGTAGAAAACTTTCGTAGGGCCGGATCGATCATCCCTATCTGCTATCTGGTCCAATATTTTTTTTTATATCTTAATTGCTTCACCTTGCTTCATTTAGTCCTACCTATCGTGTTTAGGATTTCAATATTAAACTCGACAACTTGACCACTGACAATTTGGGCAAGTTAAACCTTTAGAAACCTACCAAATCTTTCATCACATACTCTAGCTTAATTGAACTCTCGATTTGGGCGAACTTAACCACTATCTTAACAAGACTCAGCCAAAAGTTCTTTCAAATAGGTAAGAGTTTCGGTGGTGAGCAAACTTATATTATCGCTTCATCTATGGGAAAAGAGGTTAGATATACAGACAACAAGGGAGGATAATATAACACTGCTAAATTCACTTATGAAGAGGGTGCCAGAGGGGGTGGCTAAGGGGGAGAAGAATTTGTGGTCTCTCTTGCAAATGAAAAGTTGTTCAACTCATACGTATGCCGAACTCTAAGGCCCTAAGTATTTCAATAGTCTTAGATAGGGGAAATTTGAGAAGTGATAAGCTCATAGATAGAGCCTAAAGATGATTGAAAGAAAGCTAGGAAAGGCATTTCCATAATTGGACACGGAGAAGTGAAATTGAAAAGGCTAAGGATTGTAATGAAACACCTAAGGAAAATTTCCTAATGAAGAGAAAGTGGAATCAAAGCATTTGAAGAAGGAATAGCGTGTGCAATGATAGATATAGAGTGACTGAGCATAGGCGAGAAGCCCAATAATGTTTGAAAGTTTCTTCGCCTTGGAGGTGTGCGACTGTGCAAGAAGAGCACGCACATACCTAGGAACTTCCAAATATCTCAAAATATGTACACATAATGGAAGAAGACAAGATTTCGAGCTATACTTTGTGTGCTATAGTCACTCAGAAACAAAGTATTAACATATCTTGATCCTTCTAATGCAACATGTCAACTAACTTGTATAGTTTAGTCCACCAAGTGTTCTTCTCTATAGAAAATTGTGTAGACTAAACATCGCATGGACAATATTATAAGGGGTCTAATAGCCTATTCACTTGTGTTCCACTCTAATGAAGCTATATATATAAGAAAATAAGTAAAGCTAACAATTCAAAAACAAAATAAACTTTGAATTCACTCTACAATTTGAAGAAAGTATTAACAATCCAACTAAATCATGGTCTTGAATTTACAACCTACCATGACCCCATTCATATAAAAAACACAAGCTCACAATTGTACTGCGATAACACAAAAAGTGAACACTAATAATTTAGTATATCATAGCCATTTTGTTCCCTAAAACTTCATCATTACCAAACTAATTTTATTCTAGCATACAAATTAGCTAGTGTTAGCTATTGTGTGACTCTCACTTACACATCGAATCATTCACTCTTGACCAAGTGAATATGAAAATCCATAGAATCCATGATAATGCATATGTTAGGCCAAACATCCCAATTGTACACTTGAAAGTGGGCGGACACTTGCCGCTTTATACAATGCATGTAAGGGCAACACCTTTATATAAGTTAACTATCATTGCCCAAAAATATGTCCTCGCATAACACCTTTATACATATTTAGGATCATGCAAATGTGAGACGAGCATATGCGATAATGGATTAAAAATTCCTCCAGTGTACTTAGCTCCCGGGACTATGGTGCAGCGAAAAGACGATTAATTATCATTCTAAATATCCACGATTCAATTCTTAGCTATGACGTATTTTGTAAGAATTTTTCTTTAAAATGGGGAGTAAACCTTAAGACGCTAGATTTTTGGACCGTCACCGTGAGCGCTTCTCGATTTATCCTGGTGACCGATAAATAACTTCTATAAAACTGGATCAATCATCCGAAATTCGACATTACTCAATCTTGTTAATTATTTTTCAATATAATTATACCCAACACTTTATTTTTTTTTTTTAATAGTAGCTAGTCTAGGTGTTCGAGTTTTTTCTGCTTGGAGATAGATATATAATATAGTGGATTCGAAGATTTGTCTTTCTTTTAAAGATATTTTTATCTTTTGTATTTTATAATTTTAAGTTTGTTTAAGTTTTTAGGGTCTTGAGTCTGTTAAAAAAAATTTCTCTCTGATAGATTTTTTTATTAATATTTTTTTCTTTTATATCTTATAATTTTTATCTATTTAAATAATTATTTAACTGATATTAGATATTACACTAGTAAAAAAATCCCTTTAACGATTGAATTTCTCATCATTAAAGAAGCAATTCTGGTTGTTAAAGCTCACCAATGATAGGATTAAATACCATACGAAATTATAGCCAAAGTACATGTCAAGAAATGATTAGCGACGAGAAATAAAATATAATTGTTAATAGCTCCTAACAACGGTATTCACTACTATTATTAGTGATAGTAAGGACGGGTTTAGATATTGTCATTAGTGATAGTAACTATAGATTTAGATATCATCGTGAATGACAACAACGACGGTTAATCATTGTTGAAGCTATAACGACAATTAAAAATATCATCATTATAGGTGTTTGTTTCATTAATATATAGGTGTTTTTTCAACATTATTATCTATAGACAATCCACTTTTTCGAACCTATTAAAATATTAATTAAAGATGAAATGTATATATTTTCTATAATATATTAATAAATGCTAATAAAATCAAATATAATATATTAAAAATCAAAACACCATATATATATTAAAACATCATCCATTACTCCATGGTGATTGTACTTGTAAAATTGAATCCATTTGCATCAAAATTATTCATTTCTCTAAAGTCTTCATGTGTAAAACGTTCATGACATTCTCAAGAGCTCCAAAAGAGTCTATTTCGTATTAAACCTCCAATACGTATAATAAATATACAAAAATGAGTATTACAATAAGAGTTTAAAAATAATAAAGAAATCTTGATATACAACATATTAAATTTACAATTTAATTTCAACAAATAAGAGATAATAATAAAACAAGAGATGAATACTAAATTTTAAACAACATTGGCACAAAGATTTCGTTGCTAGTGTAACGGTTGGCAAAATAAAGGTGGGGTAAGGATTATCAACCAATTCAATAAAAGCCTCAGTTTAAAACAAAAATGCTGCTAGTTTTGTATACCATAGATCCACTACAGCAGATAAACGTTTGCATGCCTATTAAAGTCTTCTCCTAAGTAAAGCTATCTACCTTCCATATTTTCACTGTGTGATCAGATGCAGCAGTAGCAAGATACCTAAAAGTAATATAGCACATCACATGTTAAGATTTAAAATTAGGAATCTCTCATAAATGGTGCTTAATAAGGCAACTATTTCAATGAGGATAATATAATTGAATCCAATCAGAGTAATAATAAACAACCACCATAGATTTATTTGATAGTTAATAGCCGAGTAATCACAACTAGTAATTACTGATTGGGATCACAAAATTCTAGGGAAAGCAGACACTTCAAGATATAACCATTATGTGCTTGTAATATATGCTGTGGTTCAAAATAGGATATTGTCTACAAAAGAAATCCCAAATTGGTAAATTAAATGACAAAAAATGATATCAACTATTGAAACAAACAAAACTTGATTCCTGACATAACATGTTCCATGATTATTTGCAACAACAATCATGCTTCCATCTTACATCATAGTCAAAGATCTTACAACTGTATCAACCTCTGGAACTTGAAGGCATATAATATGGGCGAGTTAATTTGGGTCATATCTCTTTTCAACAAAACATTTCAAGTCAACATCTGAATACTTTTTCCCCAATCAAATCTCATAACAAATCAAATGTACTTACTTACTCACAGCTGCATGAAATTACAGTGAGATCCCATACGCTAATGTTACCATTTTAATCACCAGATATTAGTTACGTTCCTTCTGCAAGATAGTTAAAAAAATAATTAACTAGGTTAGATAATGTTGAACCTAGAATGACTGACTTAGTCTCACATAAATTTCTCACCGACCACCAGAGTAAATCGAGAAGCACTCGTGGCGGACAGTCCAAAATCTAACATCCCATAATTGTGAATCCTATTTGAAAAAAATTCTTAGAAAATTTATCGTAGCTAGGGATCGAACCACAAATGCTTGAGAGATAATTAGTCACCCTTATGTAAAATAGTTAAACTTGATAGTTTATAAAATAGTGCCGTAAAAGTAGGAGGAGGATCAGTTATAAACTAATCGAACATTCAATTGAAAAAAAAAAACATTGACAATTCTGAGCATTTGATTTCAACCTTGTTGATTAAAAGAGCTGCTCATCCACTTCACAAATATATTACAATATAAGTAGATTAATGAGTAATAGTCTGGAGCTACAACATAATACAGGCGATTAACAACGGTGTTATAGAATGAAAAATATATTTTTCAAAAAAAAAAAGAATTTTATGTTACATTCATCATCAATATTTGCAGAACAGTATTAAAAAAACTAAAGTATAAAAAAATAGTTGAAGTGGGTGTATAACAACGTATTAACAGCTGCATGACTTTCATATTTCATTGTCAATGTTACAGTTTGAATAGATGACAATTTCACCCGAATCGACAGAGAATTCGACATCCGACCGAATGAAGAGGATATGAGGACTACCAATACCGATATCCGACCGAATACCGATTAAAAAAAAAAAATATATACATAAAGATTTTCCCAAAACTTACTAATAATTGTATTAATGTTAGAAATATATTATATATATGTTTAATCTATTTTTAAAATTATAAATATAATTTTTTTAACTTTAATGTTAATTATAATGTACTTTTGTTCAATGATATAATTGGATAGAAGAAAAAAATTATTAGTATACAAGATATGATCTAATGGTATACCGATGATATCCGATACCACACGATGGGTATGGGTATGAAAGATATAGAATCCGACCCGAACCAACCCATTGTCATCCCTATTTTGAAGATCGACAAAAGTACAAATAATTGTGAAATGAAGCTTGGATGTCGGTATACAGATTAAGTATAATATAATGCTTGATCAAAGAGCCTGCAAACAGTTCATTGGAAAGTAACAAGGCATTCTATGGTTTGGTACATTGACCAAACAACATCAAAAAGGAAACAATGATTTAGAAAGCTTTAAAAAATGTTGATCAATCTACTTGGAGGTAGTCAAAATTACATTCCTAATTCGTCCATAAAATACATCCTGATAAGCTCCAAATCCTCTTAAGTAACACTGTACAATAAAAAGAAACCCTAGATTGATATGAAAAAATGCACGATACACTAAAATTCGCAGATTGAAATGAAAAAAGACTCCAAATCCTTCGAAGAGGCACGCTCAGAGATGGTGGACGGTGGAACCGGTGGTTGGAATATGGATGAGAAGGAAGAAGGATGGCCTGCGTGTAAGATGGCGTTGGGAGAAAAGGGCGTTGGTGGCTTCCGGTGGAGGAGATAAGGGAGAGGCCGGCCGACTGGCCGTGGTGGAGAGAGTGGCCACTAGCCGTGAGGGAGAAGGGTGAAAGAGAGGGTGGAACTCTTGATAGCATCGGGATAGCAGTTGCTCCCCCTCTCTGTGCGATGGCGTGACACCCTGTTTGGAAAGAGATGAAATTGAATTCCTTCAGGAATTGGAATTCAATTCCATTGTTTGGAACACATTTTTAGCCAATAATTGATAAGGAATTGGAATTTAATTCCCTTTAAATCCTTCAAAACAAATCAGACCTAAAGGGAATTACTTTAATAAATGAAAATTACTAAAGAGTCCTTATTTCTCACTCAGCGCCATTTTGGATGAAGGACAAAATGGTAAAAATATAAGAATTGAATTCAATTATGATAGATTCCAAATAAAGGAATTCAATTCAATTCTGTTATTTACTAACTCATTACAAACATGAGAATTGAATTTAATTCCTAATGGAATTTAATTCTTGATGGAATTCAATTTAATTCCTTTGCTTAAACAGTTGCCAAACAAGGTGTGAGGGAAGAAAGGGAAAGGTTTTATCCCATCTTATCTGAGCCGTCCATTGAATATGTGTGGATGTGAGATTCAAATGATGGGACTGATGGATGTCCTGATTTCCCTCTTGATGATGCAAAGGTTCAGATTATTTCATGTTTAGATCAAGGGCGGGATGCTTGGATCTGAATGAAGAAATAAGATTTCTGGATCAACAGTTAATATTATTCAGTTTGATCTCTTCTATTCGACCTTCAAATCAAGTCAAATTTGATCCGACTTGACTCTAATACATAGCTCTTTGAATTTACTACAAAAACAACATTCAAAACATGAGATTTAATTCCATAATTATAGGAAAATGATAATTAAGCCCAAAATGAATTTCTCATAAAATATGATATAAATATAAGATCGGTTGTATGTGAGAAGGGAGAGGGGTGAATCACATATATTTTTTAAAAATAAGTCTTTTTTGGATTTATAAGACTTGAGTGCCTAATGGAAATAAATTAGATAAGTATGAGAAAAACACAAGCAAAAAAGCACACGCAAACACCAAGGGTTTTACTTAGTTCGGACCTTAGACGACTCCTACTCCAAGGCCCCGGTCCGTTGGATCTTTCCGAAGGACAATCCACTAATATCTCTACCAGTAAACTCTCAGTAGAGTAATCGAGTACAAATGAATAGGAACAATGTAACACCCTATACTATCCTTAAGCTGATCTATGAAATAAATACAGAATTGATTAATTTTATTACCAACACGATAGATATCCAGATGCGTTGGCATGTTGGTAGGTTTTTCGGCAGCAGTCGGATGTAGTTGACCAATAGTAGGGCTACATCATGAAGATGAAGTCATAAAATGATTGCTTGAGCTAGTAGAATAGATTATGCTCATAGCCTCCTCGAACAACCACTATAAAGGCCACTAAGGGCGCATCAATTCTAAGACTTATTAGATTCGCAGCCTGCACAGCTTATCCACTAGAAGATGCCTTCAAACCTCTTTGAGGTGCTTGAGTTCCCAATTGAGATGCCTCAGATTCAACCTGAGATACCTTAGATGATGAAAACTTTATCTTCAACAGCAACTGTGCGGAGGTTGTTAGGAAGTATACTATAAGCCTAGCTTTTGCATGAACATCTATTTTGGAATAAGAATCACAGTGGCCATGTATTTGTATTTTATATTTATTATATGTGTGCAATTGTCCATTATTTTACATTGTAGATAATATGGTGTGTGGTGCCACACAGAAGATCATGTTATCAGTTCCTTGTAAAGTATAAGTAGTGACTCACAACCGAGATAGATTTGGACAAACCATTGAAATGGTTGTAGTGTAATTTGGCATTAGTCTATCTTAACTATAAAATTACACTAGTACACTTTGTGTGTATTGAGCAGGACCGATTTGAGGTGATTCGATTTATATTGACTATATAATCGAATAAGATCTCAAATTATTATGGATGTACATGCTCTTAATCCTGATATAATAACAGCCATATGTACTTAATATTTATTTCTTTAATTTACCAATGAGTGAGATTAATTCGTTAAATCAATAGACCCGGTAAATTGGGAAATAATATTATTTACATGGTGTGCCATTGATTATAGATGAAAATCGTGTCCTAATTATTTTAGGATGATGATGTCCCCTTGAGGAGTTCATAAAGATTATCATGTAAATCCTGCAGGTGGACATCGTCCGATATGATGATAAGGTTGAGTGGTACTTCTCATGGAGTTAGATATTAATTAATTAAATTGTCAGTGATTTAATTAATTAATCGACATGCGATATCTTAAACACGGGGAGAAAATATACAAATAATAAGAAGGAGCCCATATTTAATTATGGGGTTGGTGCGGTAGTTCAATAATAACCCATTAGTGGAGCGGGTTATTATTAATTGGTCGGGTTTAGATCCGTTAGGAGATCAAAATCAACTCCTTCTTATGGTCCCTATTGTAGCTTATAAATACCTCATCAACCCATGAAACCAAACCAATAACCTAATTATTCCCTCTCTCTCTCTCTTTGGTGTTCGGCGCCGCAAGCAAGGAAGGGAGAAGGGTCGGTTGGGGTTTGGGAAGGAAGCAAGGAGATCTCTTCTCTTCCTCCTTGGGTGTGCCTTCTCTTCCTATTAGGGGCATGCGACATCAAGTAGAAGGAGGGAAGTGGTTCGGCGCAACCAAGCAAGGAGAATCATCTTCCTTTGGCTGGCGCAAGCAAGAAGGAAGAGGTGGTGGCTTTGGTGGCTTTCATTCTTGGAAGATCGTCGCCCACACGATGTCCAATAAGGGGATAGGAATACAATAGAAGATCAAGAGATAAAACAAGAGGTATAACTTTTGTTTTCATGCTTAGTTTATTGTATTTGTTTTTCTCATGGACCCCGAAGATAAACACAAGAACCGGCGATCCAATCATCATCTATTCTGCGGCTAATCGATAAAAGGCGTTAGATTGCTTGAACAACAAGTGTGTTCAAGAGATCACTCAATCGAATAGCATGATGATGAAGTAGGTCGTTCGGAAAGTTTTCTTTCCATCCGGATTTGTTCTAATCAATAGAATTTTAATACGGGAATATGGAGAGGAACCGCAACCGAACAACCAACAGAGGCGCCCTCAACAATTGAAGGTGCCTCATGTCCCGCCTTAGGCACCTTCATCCAAGAATGATTTTTACCCTTTTAACCTGCAAAAAGGCATTAGTCTAAAAACATAATATACCCTCTAAAACAAAGTTATGATAGTTTATTCAATATGATTATTATGTAGATCATGTGTTCCCAAGACTAGTATCTAGTAAAGATCTCAATTTAGAGCTCTGAATGATTTTAAGCTGGACTGTACCTACAGTTCCACCAGGAACTCATCCTCACTGGATCTCTTCTCTAGTGACTTACCTTACTTACCCTTTTGCAGGCTTAGTCAACTTCTTAACCCACAAAGTCTTCAGCCAACTATTAGGTCTTATAGACCCAACTAGATTTCAAGTCTAGTCTTCACCAACCAAAGCTTCAGTCAATTGTCAGTCCCCGGAGACCCAGCTGGATTTCCTGTTAGGTCTCAACCAACCTAGACTTTATCTTGGTATTATGTTCTAAGTCTTTCAATTTTGCACACTCGATAACAAGGTTAGATAAATAACACACCTAACTTTAACCTTTTTATCATACATCAAAATCTGAGCTTGACCGTTAGTGCAAACTACACCAACAAAAACATCAAATTTAACGTACGACATGATAAAACAACATTTATGTTTTTGAGTTTTTGATTTAGGTTCAATATATCAATCTTCTGGAGGACATAAATTTTAACATGGGACTCGAAAACAAACTCTATTGGTGGTTACACATGTAGAATTTAGATATCTATATTTGTTATCGGGGGTACCATTGTTGGTGCAATTGAACTTTAGGATTTTGATGTTTGTTTAATAATATATTTAATGGAGTTTGGTCAAGGTTGACCAATCGGGTGAGTAGTTTACTAAGTGACTAGCAAGAGAAAAATCCTAGGGGAAAGTAACCTTAGGTCTTGGAGGAGTGAACTCTAAGAAAAATCTTGGTGAATGAAGCTAGACCCTAGTGAGTGAAGCTAGGTTGGTGAAGTCATGGTGAGTAAAGCCAGTGTAACACCCTACTAAAATTCTCTTCAATATTATCCCTAATATTGAGTAGGATTGCATGAATAATAGCCATATTGAGTATGATTCATAAATGATAGTTAGAGTTGTGGGAATTTTAGTGTAAGTGTTAATAGGCCTTATATGGGCTCTAAATGATGGGAATTCCTAATGGGTCTTAAATAGCACTTCATTAGTTATCCTAATGGGCCCCATGAGGATAAAAAAAATAACACATCATGTAATGGGCCTTACTTTAGATGGGCTTGCAAAAGAATAATAATAATAAAAAATAATGATGTAGGTGCCAAGGATTGAACCTTAGACCTTAGAGATGTTGTAAGCCTTAAGAATGCATGTGTAACCAATTCACCTAGCGAGGGAGTGCTATTAGGAGGATAAAGGAAATTGTAGATAGGTGTAAGGATAAGGGAAGTGAAGAGTCACCACGAGAGGAGGCACCATGCCCTTTCACTTGCCCCCTTCACTTGGTATAAAGAGGTGGGATGGGAAGTGAAGAGACTTATGTTACTTTTTTCTTCTTCTCTTCCACCAAGGCCCTTCCTCTCCCCTCTCTTCTTCCTTCTTGGCCGAAAATTCCAAAGGGGTTTTCCTCTTAGAAAACTTCACAAGAGGTCTCCCTCTTGAAGATCCAAGTTCTTCTACAAGGCTACAAGGGCAAGGAGTACTCTAAAGCCAAGAAGGTTTCCTTTTGTTTCTCTATTTGAGGTTTATAACTGAGACAACAAGGGTAAGACTCCCCTCACCTGCAACATAATAGTTCATGTAGGTTTTGTTCATGTTCTTGTATGTTCTTGCGATGTGTTGCTAAAATCGTGAAGTTTTCCCTATGAAGCAAGTTTCGGCCAACATGAGTTTTAGGGCCTAGGTTTGTGTTTGATGCTATCTAATGACTCCAAGGTTTTCATGATGTTAAGTTATGAGTTATGATGAAAAAAAAATGAAGCAAAAAGACCCCTAAAAGTTTAGGCCAAGGCTCTCAAGAAGCCATAGACTTTTTGGCCATAAGAAGATGTTTGGGTTCTTTTTGACTAGCTAATGGTTTTAATTCCTTGTTGATGTTTGTTTGAGGGTTTTATATATATTTTAGGCCATATTTCCCCTCTGAACATGTTCGGTTAATACCCTAAATAAGGGCAAAAAAATATGTTAAAGATGCCATGTTACTTGTTAATGCTTTATAGTGTTAGAGTATGTATTATATGCATGTTGTATGAATCAATTGCTTTTGTTTTTGTCATTTTCATGTTGATAAGAACCTTAGAAGTTTCTGATCAGTTTCCTAAATTAGGCCTTAGGATGGGTTAAGGTCACTATCTCACTTGATAATGTCTCTTGGTAATAGGATATTCAATGTATGCATGTTGTATGAGTTGTGTGGTGTTGTGTTGTGTTTTTATGCCATGATAACCCTATCTAAATGTTTTGATCAGTAGAGTATATGATGAATTATGATTGAATTAAAGGTATCCATGTTTTATTATGCCATGATAGATGAAAAGAAATGAAAGAGTTAAAGATGCCATGTTACTTGCTAATATTTCCTAGTGTTAGAATATATATTATATGCATGTTGTATGAATCAATTGTTCTTGTTTCATTGTCATTTTCATGTTGATATGAACCTTAGAAGTTTATGATCAGTACCTTAAATTGGGGTTTAGGATGGGTTAAGGTCACTACCTCACTTGATGATGTCTCTTGGTAATAGGATATTCAATGTATGCATGTTGTATAAGTTGTGAGATGTTGTGTTATGTTTTCATGCCATGATAACCCTATCTAAATGTTTTGACCAGTGGAATATGTGTTGAATTATGGTTGAATTAAAGGTATCTATGTTTCATTAGGCTATGATAGGTGAAAAATTGGAACAAGTTCCCTAGGTGTATCATCCTTAGTTTTAAACTGAACATTATGTGTTTATAAATCATGAATGGTAAGTTGACATGTTATAAATTTTCTTACCATGAAATTATGTTTCTCCATGCCATGCTCATGTTTGAAAGTTATGATGACATTTATGCTTTGAATGTATGCCCATGACATGTATGACATTATGAATAAAAGAATGTCTAAAGAGAAATTTCTAAGAAAAGAAAAGAAATGACGAGCGCTATGCTAAAGAGAAATTGCTATAGAAAGAAAAAGAATCATGTATGCTATTTTACTTTATGTATTGGCTTGTACCGAATCTTGAAAAAGGTCCAAGGGATGGGCTCCTAAGCAAGGCCCCGGTTCTAGACTACCGTAGCTGTCCACGATTCTGGAACTACCGTAGCTGTCCAACAGGGATGTGCTCCTTATGAAAGCCTCGGTTCTGGGACTACTGTAGCTGTCCTCAGTTCTGGGACTACCGAAGCTGTCCTTGTTGTGTGGTACAAGCCAGGGATCCCCAATGATGATAATATGTTGATGTTCAAGTATTATATTATATATATCTTCAAAAGAGCATCTTTAATGTTTATGCACATATTTATGTTTAATGATATTGCATATGCTATGCTTAATGTTTATGTACATGTTTATGTTTAATGATATTGCTTATGCTATGTCTAATGTTTATGCATATGATTATGTTTTAAAGATTATGCGAATGATAAGTGTTTATGCTTATGAGCTTTAGTTGCTTTAAGTATTTATTCATGTTATATGTTTATGTCAAATGATGTAGATTTTTACTTATATGTGATGTACGGATTTTGTGAGTAAGCAAGGAGCTTACTAAGCATTTTATGCTTATAGTCTACCTTCTTATGTTGCAGATCAAACTAAAGGGGAAGCAGCAGGAGGGCCTGTATGTGTGTGGCAGTGACTTGGCAGAAAGATCCTACTGTTGTCTTTACTCTTACTTATGGACTTATTACTCATGGACTTAATGTTGCTACTTATAAATGCATGTGTTAGTTTTTATGATTACACTTACTACTTGTTGGAGTTGAAGTTCTTTATGATTCACATGCTTAAAGTTGTTTAGTTAGAAAGAAATTTATCCAATTGCATATGTTCATGATTTAGTATTATTTTCGCTGCTATATTTACGCTTCATATGCAATAATGTAAAAATGAAAGAAAAAAAGTAACACGTTGCTCATGTAAGGGGCGGGCGTTACAGCCAGATCGTAGTGAGTGAAGCTAGGTTGGTGAAGTCATGGTGAGTGAAGCTAGGCCCTAGTGAGTGAAGATAGATTGGTGAAGTCCTGGTGAGTGAAGCCAAGCGCTGGTAAGTAAAACTAGATTAATGAAAGTCCTGGTGAATAAAGCCATGCCTTGGTGAGTGAAGCCAGGTAGTGAAAAGTCCTAGCGAGTGAAGTAAGGTAATAGAAACCCTAAGGTAGGTAACCTTAGAAGTCATGGCGAAGTAAACTCCAAGCAAGTTTGATCGGAAGGTTTCCAGTTGACCACGTGCGGTCGACTGGACTAGCGAATCTTGGTAAATCTAAGTATAGGTTTATCAATACTGTCCGATCTGTAAACTATACATTTTATCCTCCTGAAGGCACCTCAAGTCTGATCTGAGATGCCTCAGTTTTGTTGTTTGACACAACAATCTTCCGGAGGCTATAACTTTTGATTCCGAACTCAGAATTCGACTCTGTTAGTAGTCACACATCCAGAATTCGAAGCTCTACGTATGTCTCTACAACATAATTTAGAAAAATATATATATGAATAGTTTATGGATGCTTATGACTTAGATCTTGTCTTCCCAAGACTAGGATCTTAATCAAGGCCTCAGCTTATATCACCAAAATGGCATTAAGTTGGACTGCACCTATGGTCCCGCCTGAGACTCATTCTCACTGAAATTCGCTTCTCTAGTGACTTACCTCACTTATCTTGTACAAATCTACTTAGGTCCTTAACCCACCAGGACTTTTGCCAAGTCTCTGTTGGATCGAGAGAAACGATAGAGGGGGGGGGTGAATATCGTTAAAACTTTTTCTTCGGATTAAGGAAAGAGTAAATGCAGCGGAAACAAAAACTATCACATAGAAACACAAGTATTTTACTTGGTTCAGAGTCGCGGTCGGCTCCTACTCCAAGGCCCACGGTCCTTGACCGTTTACTTTGGGCAATACTATAATCACGCAAAAATAATTTACAATTTGACTACAGAAATATTGCAGTAAATGAATGTAACACCCTACTAAAATTCCCTTGAATATTATCCCTAATATTGAGTAGGATTGCATGAATAATAGCCATATTGAGTATGATTCATGAATGATAGTTAGAGTTGTGAGAATTTTAGTGTAAGTGTTAATAGGCCTTATATGGGCTCTAAATGGTGGAAATTCCTAATGGGTCTTAAATAACACTTCATTAGTTATCCTAATGGGCCCCATGAGGATAAAAGAAATAACACATCATGTAATGGGCCTTACGTTAGATGGGCTTGCAAAAGAATAAAAAAAATATGAAAAAATGAAATGATGTAGGTGCCAAGGATCTAACCTTGGAGCTTAGAGATGTTGTAAGCCTTAAGAATGCATATGTAAACAATTCACCTAGCAAGGGAGTGCTATTAGGAGGATAAAGGTAATTGTAGATAGGTGTAATTAAGGATAAAGGAGATGAAGAGGCACCATGGAGGATGAAGAGTCGCCATGGAAGGAAAAGGGTCACCATGGAAAATGAAGAGGCATATTCTTCATTTACTATAAGAAGATGAGGAAAGAAAAAAATTGTCATAAGACATTTTCTCCTCCTTCTCATTGCCGAAACCACCCAAGCCCTTTCTCCATCAAGAAAATTCTCTCCAAGAAGATCTATTGAAGGCTTTAGGTTTGTGAAGCAATGGAAGAGCCAAGGAGCAAGAAGTTCTTTCTTTCTCCTTCTAGGTGATATATTTTGTTTGGAAATCTTTAGCACAAGGGTAAGACTCCCCTCACCTACAACATAATAGCTTATATACGTTTTGTTTATGTTCTTATATGATCTTGCGATGTATTGCTAAAAAATCGTGAAGTTTTTTCCCTATGAGTGGATTTCGACCAAGCATGGATTTGGGGCCTAGGTTTGTGTTTGAGGCTATCTAATGACTCCAATGTTTTCTTGATGTTAAGTTATGAGTTATGATGAAAAAAAAAGATGAAGCAAAAAGACCCTTAAAAGTTTAGGCCAAGGCTCTCACGAAGCCATAGACTTTTTGGCCATAAGAAGATGTTTAGGTTCTTTTTGACTAGCTAATAGTTTTTAATTCCTTGTTAATGTTTGTTTGAGGGTTTTATATATATTTTAGGCCATGTTTCCCCTATGAATATGTTCGGTTAATACCCTAAATAAGGGCAAAAAAATGAGTTAAAGATGCCATGTTACTTGCTAATACTTCCTAGTGTTAGAGTATGTATTATATGCATGTTGTATGAATCAATTGCTTTTGTTTT
This sequence comes from Boesenbergia rotunda, assembly GCA_024364735.1. Taxonomy (NCBI): domain Eukaryota; kingdom Viridiplantae; phylum Streptophyta; class Magnoliopsida; order Zingiberales; family Zingiberaceae; genus Boesenbergia; species Boesenbergia rotunda. Next base: position 58,796 of record JAGFNQ010003148.1, on the reverse strand, counting down.
TGTCATTTTCATATTGATAAGAACCTTAGAAGTTTCTGATTAATTTCTTAAATTAGGTTTTAGGATGGGTTAAGGTCACTACTTCACTTGATAATGTCTCTTGGTAATAGAATATTCAATGTATGCATGTTGTATGAGATGTAAGATGTTGCGTTGTGTTTTTATGCCATGATAACCCTATCTAAATATTTTGATCAATAGAGTATATGATGAATTATGGTTGAATTAAAGGTATCCATGTTTCATTATGCCATGATATGTTGGTGCAACAAGCATCCAAGTTGAACCTGTATTTTGATTATGCCATGATATAATGTTTATCTAACATGATACTTAAGTTTGCAGGAAAAGTGCTAGCGAAGGACTGCTAGGCACCTGGAGAAGGAATGCCAGGATACAAAGCCCTAGCGAAGGAATGCTAGGCACCTGGTGAAGAAATGCCAGGATACAAAGACCTAGCGAAGGACTGCTAGGCACCAGGCGAAGGACAGCTTGGTACTGAAGACCTGGCGAAGGACAGCCAGGCACCTGGCGAAGGACAGCCAGGCACCTGGCGAAGGACTGCTGGGCAAAAAGTCCAACCGGAGGAGCCGGTTGGCATCAGGTAAATTCTCCTGAGAGGAGTAGGTGAGGACGCGTTCCCCGTCGAGGGAATAGTAGGCGTCGGTTCGACCTAGGGCTCTATTTTGGAGACCCAAAGTCAGAACCAAGACAGCTAAGGCTGTATAAAACTAACATATTATTGCTCTATGTTATTTTGGACTAACCCTGGATGCAGGACTGAAGGAACAAGTGTCTGCAGCTCAGAGAGCCTCAAAGGAGTGAGGCAGAAGCTGAGTAGGGCGCCCGGAGTGTCCCGGGCGCCCCCAAGGTGAATACAAAAAGAAGTGGAGCAAATGTACGCTTCGACAGCTCATGGGCGGGGCGCCCCCGTGATCCCGGGCGCCCCGAGCTCAAGCTAACAAAGCGGATAAGAGGCAAGCCAGCTAGAAGCCAACGGATAAGAGTCAACCCGGGCGCCCCCAGCGTCCCGGGCGCCCCCGTCAAAGTCTGATCCAGAGTTTGAAGGGATCAGAGCTGACCGAGAGGAGCTCGGATCAGATGACACGTGGGGGGGGGGCGCCCCCAACGTTACGGGCGCCCCCAGGGGCTATAAAAAGGCCCTCGACCTCAAGGTTTCAAGACAAGAATTCTTCCAACACATTCACGCTCTTCTGCTCCAACGCTCTATCCCGGAAACCTCCCGACTCGAGATACGAGCGCCGACGACGTCCCTCTGCTTCGAAAATACGATCTACTCCGAACATCGATAACTAAGAGCGGCTTTCTTTTAGTTTACTGTACTAATCTTATAATCTATTCCTGTAAGTTTTTTGCACATATAGAATTGCCCGCAGTAAACGATCAACGACCGTGGGCCTTGGAGTAGGAGCCGACCGCGACTCCGAACCAAGTAAAATCATGGTGTTCGCGTGTGTTTTTTTCTTTAATTATTTCCGCTGCTAATTCTCTTTTACGAATCCGAACGTTTTACGATATTCACCCCCCTCTATCGTTTCTCTCGATCCAACAAGTGGTATCAGAGTGGGGAAGCTCAAATTTGGTGCAACCACCAGTTTGAGAATTTTTCAGATTTTTGTAAAATTATTTCTTATTTTTTTTTTAATTCTTATCGTTAATCGAGACCGGTGCAACACCCCTCGTTATTTAATTTTCTTTATCCCGCACTACTAATCCAAGACCAAGTCTTGGGACAGATTTTTTTCTTTCTTTTTAGATAAAATCCTAAATGGCCATGCATGAAGGATTTAGCACAGCTAGACCTTCACTTTTCAATGGAGAAAACTTTTCCTACTAGAAAAGTCGAATGGAGGTCCACCTGAAAACACAGGTGGACATGTGGATAATCATCCAGTCTGGACTGGAGATTCCAAAGAACGCTGAAGGAGTACCATAGCCATACACTGAGTGGGATACCGCTCTGAAAAGAAGAATTGAAGCGGATGCTAAAGCAACCCAAACCCTCCAATGCGGCTTAACAAAAGAGGAGCTCAACCGGGTGGGTCCATTCAACAGTGCCAAGGAGCTGTGGGGGAAATTGATCGAGCTGCACGAAGGAACTTCAGACACTCGGATCAGCAAGAGAGATCTCCTCCTGAACAAGCTGCATATGATCAAGATGAACGACAATGAAATAGCAGCTCAGCTCCACGCCCGAATTCAGGAACTAATGAACGGACTACACACAATTGGTCACAAGGTAGAAAACCGTGACCTGATAAGGTACGCTCTGAATGGTACGCTCTGATAAGGTACGCACTAACCGCCTCAGAAGATATTGAGACCGAGTCAGAATCTGAACGGGATGACGGAAGACTGACATTTTCAGAGGACGGCGAAATTAAGGTAAGTGGTTTTTCTAGAAGTCAGTTAAATGAGTTAATTTCTTATCTTTCTCGAGATTTGGCGAAAGCTAAACTCCGAGTCGAATCCCTCTGACAGGAAGTAAAACTCCTGAAAGAGGGAGCTGACTCTAGATCCTTAACTGAGAAGGTTCAAGAAGGAACCTCTATTCAAGTTGAAAAACTTGAGAAAGAGAACTCCTCCCTGAAAACTCAGGATAAGGACCTTAGATCAGCTTTAGAATGATTCACTTCTGGTTCCAAGGGTCTTGACATGATTCTTGGAAAATAGAAATCGGTTCTAAATCGATCCGGACTAGGCTATAGAACCAAATCTAGACAAAGATCCTACTTTGCTGTACTGAATCAGTCCAGAAATAAAGTTCAGGCATGGGTACCTAAACTGTACCTGAACAAACTGGATCAAATCAGTATTGGATCCCCAAGGATAAGATTCACATCTTGCCAAACCATTATCGTGGCTTTAGTCCAGGGGGAGCCAAATTGAAAACAATATTTATTGTTAGATAAACTTCAATTTTTTTTCAAATTGCATGATTGATTGTTTATTTAATTTCTGTAATTTACCATGCTTAGACTAAGGAATGGTTAGTTTAAGGACTGAACCAACTTAACTGAAATTTGAATAACATAGTATTGGGTGGTGGTGAGATGATAGTACGTTAGGAAAACCAATTCTAATAAGGTTAAGTAGTCTCTACTTGGTCTCTTTAGGCTGGTGAAACTAGCAGAAGCTATCGATCCAAATCCCAAACTAGTTAGACCAGAATTTTTCAAAAAAAATAATTTTGAAAGTGAAATTTCATTAAAAGGCTTTGTCAAGAAAAGGGTTGATGATCCAATAAGGCTACGGCTAAAGAAGTCCTAGTGCCTCGCTAAGACCTGGAAGCCGATTTTTGAAATTCAAATTCAAATTATTCTTTGTCAAATTCGAATCTAACACAAACTTTCAGTTAATTATAGATTCAAATATTTTTTTAAAATCAACCTTAAAATAAATCTGTTTTCAAAATTAAAGTAAGTTTGTCAAAATAAATCATAATTTGTCAAAATAATTCTATTTACCAAAACCTGTCTCACAAAACCTGTAAGGCTAAAGTGATTGCTAACCCTAGATTAGGTGAGACAGACTAGGTTGTGAAAATCAATTTAAGCTATTCCTGATTCTAATTGGATCCAAATCAACAAAACTCTTTATGTGTAGGAACATAATGATTTGGACCAATGGATGTTGGATAGCGGTTGCTCCAGACACATGACTGGAGATAAATTGAAATTCACCAAACTCAAATTCAAGAACCAAGGCTCAGTGGCATTTGGCAACAATGCTACACTCAAGATAATTGGGTCAGGTAATATTGAACTTAAATCTGACTTTGTTATTAAGAAAGTCCTTTTGGTTGAAAATTTCAAATTTAACCTGCTTAGCATAAGTCAGTTATGTGATTCTGGTTATGTAGTTACCTTCAACAATTCTAACTACCTGATTAGAAATTTGCAAGACTCAGAAATCATGCTTAAGGGCACTAGAAAAAATAATGTTTACACTATAAACCTACCCCTAGTACCTAAATGCATGCTAACTCAGTTAGAACAATCAAACCTCTGGCATAAGAGACTAGGTCACACTAACCTAAGAATTATTTAAAAAATTACCCAACTTGGCCTAATTAAAGGTATCCCTAAAATTAAAAATCATGAAAACTTAATATGTGAATCATGTAATCAAGTTAAACAAACCAGGTCTAATCACAAACTAATCCAATCTGATCAAACTCAAACCACACTTGAGCTCATGCACCTTGACCTATTTGATTCACATGGAGCCAAGTCATTAAGCGGAAACCTGTACTACTTAGTAATAGTTGATGATTACTCTAGGTTTACCTGAGTTAGGTTTCTAAAGACCAAAGATGAAACCCTAAACCTATTTAATGAATTCTGTAAGTTAATTGAAAATCAAAACGATACTAAAATCAAAAGACTTAGAAGTGACCACGGGAGAGAATTTGAAAATCAACGGTTCGAGGAATTTTATAAGATAAATAGGTATATACATGAATTTTCGTGTCCTAGAACCCCCCAACAAAATGGCATAGTCGAAAGGAAAAATAGAACCCTATAAGAAGCCACTAGGGCTATTCTCAATGAATTCAACTTAGCTAACCAATATTGAGCAGAAGCAATTAGTACGACTTGCTACATCCAAAATAGGGTACTAATTAACAAGCGACACAACAAAACACCCTATGAATTATACTACCATAGACTTCCAAATCTATACTACCTAAGGGTCTTTGGATGCAAAGTCCATATCCTAAACACCAAGGACTATCTAGGGAAATTCCTGTCTAAGTCAATCCCAGACATCTTCCTAGGATATTCAACCACAAGTAGAGCCTATAGGGTTTACAACAAACAAACTAAGAAAATTGAAGAAACAACAAACTTAATATTTGATGAAGAAATCAACACAAAATCTGATAATCCAGACCTAACTTCATCAAATGCTGATCAAGAAGATAATGAACCAACTGTTGAACCCTTTATTGAACCCTTGAATGAACTAAATATTGAACCAAACATTGAATCAAATCAACCAGCCGGACCTGAGGCTGAACCAAGTTCAAGAAAAACCAAGAAACCTAGACTTAGTCACCCAACTGATCAAATTATGGGAGATCCAACATTAGGAGTCAGAACTAGGTCTTCCTATAGAAATCTTAGTCAGATAGCCATGATTTCAAAAATTGAATCTAAGACTATAGAGGAAGCCCTACCTGATCCTGATTGGATCATAGCTATGCAAGAAGAGTTAGCCCAATTCGAATGAAACCAAGTTTGGGAATTAGTACCTAAACCTGAGGGCAAATCCGTCATTGACACTAAGTGGGTCTTTAGGTATAAGTTAAATGATCAAGGAGAAATAGTCAGAAATAAAGTCCGCTTAGTAGCAAAAGGATTCAGTCAAGTAGAAGGGTTAGATTATGATGAAACCTATGCCCCAGTAGCTAGACTTGAGTCCATTAGGATGTTATTAGCGTTTGCATCCCATAAAGGATTCAAACTATACCAAATGGATGTAAAGTCAGTCTTTCTAAATGGATTCATTAAGGAAGAAGTCTATGTAGGACAACCCCCTGGTTTTGAGGACTTAGAAAGACCTGACTATGTTTACAAACTTACTAAAGCACTCTATGGACTAAAACAAGCTCCTAGGGCCTGGTATGAACGCTTATCAACCTACCTAACTTCTAAAGAGTTTAAACAAGGTCAAATTGACTCAACCTTATTTATTAAAATCTTAGGAAAAAAAATCTTTATTGCCCAAATCTACATTGATGATATAATCTTTGGGTCAACCAACTCTAATTTTCTAAAAGAATTCGTGAAAATAATGAAAAATGAGTTTGAAATGAGCTTAGTTAGGGAGCTCAACTTCTTCCTAGGATTACAAATTAAACAAACTAGGGATGGAAACTATGTTCATCAATCTAAATACGCTAAAGAGTTAATAAAGAAATTTAAAATGGATATCTCTAAAAGCATAAGTACCCCCATGGCCACAAATGTAAAAATAGATACTGACCCTGATGGTAAACCAGTAGACCTTAAACTCTATAGAAGTATGATAGGAAGCCTACTGTACCTTACAGCAAGCAGACCTAATATCCTTTTTGCTGTAGGAATGTGTGCTAGATACCAAACCTATGCTAAGGAAACACACATAGCAGCCCTGAAAAGAATACTAAGATATGTTAAGGGCACCCTAAATGTAGAGATTTGGTATCCTAGGACCTCAACCTTTGACTTGTCAGGATACACAGATTCTGATTACGCTGGTTGTAAATTAGATAGAAAGAGCACAAGTGGAAGCTGCCAACTGTTAGGAAATAGTCTAGTAAGTTGGTGCAGCAGAAAACAACACTGCGTAGCTCTATCCACAACTGAAGCTGAGTATGTAGCTTTAGGAGAGTGTGTAGCACAACTCTTATGGATGATGCACACTCTCAAAGACTTCCAGCTTAACTACACTCAAACTCAGGTCTACATTGACAATATTAGCTCAATCAACCTAACTAAAAACCCAATCCAACATTCCAGAACTAAACACATAGAAGTTAAATACCACTTTGTAAGAGATCATGTAGCCAGGGGTGAAATAGTCCTTAAGCATATAGACTCTAAATCTAACTTAGCTGACATATTAACAAAACCCTTACCTGAGTCTGAGTTCAGCTCACTAAGAAGGCAGTTAGGATTATGCTTAGTAGAATAGGTTTACTCTATTTTTGGTTTCTTTTGATTTGAAAAATCAATTTTTAAAAATAGTTTTAAAACTGCTTTACTGAATTTCTAAATCAGTTTTTTAAACAGTTTTTTTTGTAGTTTTTGACTTAGTTTTCTTTTCAAAAAAAACTACCCCCCTTCAAAACTAGGGCTTTTTCGCAAATGGACTTAGCCTAGGCCGTAACCCTAGAACTGTATGCACCTATAGATTTAGAAGCCAGCATCTCACAAGCACCATAGGGTACTTTTGATTGATAACCTAGAATGGGTTGAGATGCTTAGGTCTTTGCCTTAATTCAAGATGCTTTAAGTCAGAGCATATGCAAAAATTGGGGCACTAAATACAACTTAAATAGTAATCAAGTCAAGTGTCAAGTTTAGAAAATCTAACTTGAACAGAACACTTAACTTGACTAACCATAGCGAAAACTACTGTTTATAACAGTTAGTAAGTAGCTAATTGGGTTAGACAGGACCCTAAAAGAGATAATTGAAACTGATTTGGTTTAGTTCAAATTCTGAATTGGTTCAGTACAGCAAATTATGCAATTTATTTTTTCTGTTATTATGCAATTTTTTTGCTATATTTCTTTTTGATATATGGTAAAGGGGGAGAGATAGGAAAGGAGAGATTTTAAATTTTTTTTTTCTAAATCCAAAATTTTAAACTTTATCCTTTATTCAAAAAGTACAAAATTTCAAACTCTATTCTTTATTCAAAAAGTACTTAATTCATTTTCAAGAGTACTAAGTTTTTCTAAGTACGTTAAACTTAAGTTTTCAAAATTTTCTAAGTACGTTAAACTTAAGTTTTTCAAAATTTTCCTAAGTACTTTAAACTTAAGTTTTCAAAATTTTCTAAGTACTTCAAACTTAAGTTTTCAAAATTTTCCTAGTATTTAAAACATAAGTTTTCAAATTTTTCTAAGTATTTAAACTTAAGTTTTTCAAAATTTTCCTAAGTACTTAAACTTATATTTTTGAAAATTTTCCTAAGTACTTAAACTTAAGTTTTCAAAATTCTCTAAGTACTTTAAACTTAAGTTTTCAAAATTTTCTAAGTACTTTAAACTTAAGTTTTCAAAATTTTCTAAGTACTTCAAACTTAAGTTTTCAAAATTTTCCTAGTATTTAAAACTTAAGTTTTCAAAATTTTCTAACTATTTAAACTTACGTTTTCAAAAATTGTCCTATAAGTATGAATTTTCTAAAGTGCACAACAAAATTATGTTGGAAAATATGTCTTTAAAGTTCCTGTTGAAAATTATTCTAAGTAAAAATAAATCCATCTTTAGACTTAGAAGTTAGTTTCAAAACTCCACGAACTTTTGAAAAATCTAGGGGGAGATTCCTTCCAGGGGGAGGAAACAAAATTTTATTTTATATGTTCTGATTAACTTAACTTTTTGAACCAGGGTTGCCATAAATCAAAAAGAGGGAGATTGTTGGTGCAGAAACCACCCAAGTCGAACCTGTATTTTGATAATGGCAAAAGGGTTCAAAAGTTAAGATATAATGTTTATCTAACATGTTACTCAAGTGTGCAGGAAAAGTCCTAGCGAAGGACTGCAAGACACTTGGCGAAGGAATGCCAGGATACAAAGCCCTAGCGAAGGACTGCTAGGCACTTGGGGAAGGAATGCCAGGATACAAAGCCCTAGCGAAGGACTGCTAGGCACCTGGCGAAGGAATGCCAAGATACAAAGACCTAGAGAAGGACTGCTAGGCACCAGGTGAAGGACAGCTTGGTACTGAAGACCTGGCGAAGGATAGCCAGGCACCTGGCGAAGGACTGCTGGGCAAAAAGTCCAACCGGAGGAGCCGGTTGGCATCAGGTAAATTCTCTCGAAAGGAGTAGGTGAGGACGCGTTCCCCGTCGAGGGAACAGTAGGCGTCGGTTCGTCCTAGGGCTCTATTTTGGAGACCCAAAGTCAGAACCAAGATAGCTAAGGCTGTATAAAACTAACATATTATTGCTCTATGTTATTTTGTACTAACCTGGATGCAGGACTGAAGGAACGAGTGTCTGCAGCTCAGAGAGCCTCAAAGGAGTGAGGCAGAAGCTGAGTAGGGCGCCCGAAGTGTCCCGGGCGTCCCCAAGGTGAATACAAAAAGAAGTGGAGCAAATGTACGCTTCGACAGCTCATGGGCGGGGCGCCCCCGTGATCTCGGGCGCCCCCATGCTCCCGGGCGCCCCGGATGGTCCGGGCGCCCCGAGCTCAAGCTAACGAAGCGGATAAGAGGCAAACCAGCGAGAAGCCAACGGATAAGAGTCAACCCGGGCGCCCCCAGCGTCCCGGGCGCCCCCAGCGTCCCGGGCGCCCCCGTCAAAGTCTGATCCTGAGTTTGAAGGGATCAGAGTTGGCCGAGAGGAGCTCGGATCAGATGACACGTGGGGGGGGGCGCTCCCAACATTACGGGCGCCCCCAGGGGCTATAAAAAGGTCCTCGACCCCAAGGCTTCAAGGCAAGAATTCTTCCAACACATTCACGCTCTTCTGCTCCAGCGCTCTGTCCCGGAAACCTCCCGACTCGAGATATGAGCGCCGACGACGTCCCTCTGCTTCGAAAATACGATCTACTCCGAACGTCGGTAACTAAGAGCGGCTTTCTTTTAGTTTACTGTACTAATCTTGTAATCTATTCCTGTATACTTTTTGCGCATATAGAATTGCCCGCAGTAAATGGTCAACGACCGTGAGCCTTGGAGTAGGAGCCGACCGCGACTCCGAACCAAGTAAAATCTTGGTGTTCGCGTGTGTTTTTTTCTTTAATTATTTCCGCTGCTAATTCTCTTTTACAAATCCTGAACGTTTTACGATATTCACCCCCCTCTATCGTTTCTCTCGATCCAACATGATAGATGAAAAGAAAAAAAAGAGTTAAAGATGCCATGTTACTTGCTAACATTTCCTAGTGTTAGAATATATATTATATGCATGTTGTATGAATCAATTGTTCTTATTTCTTTGTCATTTTCATGTTGATATGAACTTTAGAAGTTTATGATCAGTGCCTTAAATTGGGTTTTAGGATGGGTTAAGGTCACTACTTCACTTGATGATGTCTCTTGGTAATAGGATATTCAATGTATGCATGTTGTAAGAGTTGTGTTATGTTGTGTTGTGTTTTTATGCCATGATAACCCTATCTAAATGTTTTTGACTAGTAGAATATATGTTGAATTATGGTGGAATTAAAGGTATCCATGTTTCATTATGCCATGATAGATGAAAAAAAATGGAACAAGTTACCTAAGTGTATTATCCTTAGTTTTAAATTGATCATTATGTGTTTTATGAATCATGAATGATAAGTTGGCATGTTATGAATTTTCTTACCATGAAATTATGTTTTCTCCATGCCATGATTCATGCTTGAAAGTTATGATGATATTTATGATTTGAATGTATGCCCATGACATGTATGACATTATGAATAAAAGAATGTCTAAAGAGCAATTTCTAAGAAAAGAAAAGAAATGACGAACGAAATTGCTATGGAAAGAAAAGGAATCATGTATGCTATTTTACTTTATGTATTGGCTTGTACCAGATCTTGAAAAAGGTCCAAAGGGTGGGCTCCAAAGCAAGGCCCCGATTCTGGACTACCGTAGCTGTCCCTAGGCTAGAGGTTGCCTAGTACCTTAGTAGGTCGGGATTAGCTACCTCGTACTCTACTAAGGGATGTGCGCAAATGATGAATGGGTACAAGCCAGGGATCCCAATGATGATGATATGTTAATGTTCAAGTATTATATTATATATATTTTTCAAAGAGCATCCTTAATGTTTATGCACATGTTTATGTTTAATGATATTGCATATGCTATGTTTAATGTTTATGCACATGTTTATGTTTAATGATATTGTATATGCTATGTTTAATGTTTATGCACATGTTTATGTTTAATGATATTGCATATGTTATGTTTAATGTTTATGCACATGTTTATGTTTAATGATATTGCATATGCTATGTCTAATGTTTATGCACATGTTTATGTTTAATGATATTGCATATGCTATGTCTAATGTTTATGCACATGATTATGTTTTGAAGATTATGCGAATGTTAGGTGCTTTAAGTATTTACTCATGCCATATGTCCTTAATAACAACACACATATTCATGTTTCAAGTGTTTATGCTTAAGTGCATTAGATGCTTAAAGTGTTTATTCATGTTATATGTTTATGTCAAATGATGTAGATTTCTACTTATATGTGATGTACGGATTTTGTGAGTAAGCAAGGAGCTTACTAAGCATTTTATGCTTATAGTCTACCTTCTTATATTGTAGATCAAACTAAAGGGGAAGCAGCAGGAGGGCATGTGTGTGTGTGACAGTGACTTGGCAGATCGATCCTACTGTTGTCTTTACTCTTACTTATGGACTTATTTCTCATGGACTTAATGTTGCTACTTATAAACTGCATGTGTTAGTTCTTATGGTTACACTTACTAGTTGTTGAAGTTCATTATGATATGCATGCTTAATGTAGAACTATATACTCTCTTGTTAAATATACTATGCTATGATTCACATACTTAAAGTAGTTTAGTTAGAAAGAAATTTATCCAATTGCATATGTTGATGATTTAGTATTATTTCCGCTGCTATATTTATAATTCATATGC
>JAGFNQ010003148.1:0-46888 GCA_024364735.1 Boesenbergia rotunda | reverse complement strand
GATAGATTAAGCATGACATTTTATTGTTCACCTAGTGAGGTTATTGTCATGCCTATCCTTAATCCTCTTATATGTGATAGCATTTGTGATACTTGACACTCTAGAACTTGCTTTGATTCTTTTTGAAATTACATTAGCATAAGCTTACATGAATATGATGGAGGCAAACTTTCTTGTTGATCTCTTGGTTTTCCTTCTACTTTGCTATTGTTACTACTGAGCATTTCACCTATTGCTTTTATGTTTCATTGTCTTTCTTTTGTCAGATCTTTTCATTGTTATGGTATTCTCACTGTCATATCTTTATTTGCTTATTCTTCCCTTGAGCATGAGAGCATGGGGTGATTGCATGATTAATACATTTTTATTTGTCTATTATCAGCCTCTATTATTGTGAGTTTTAGATGTTATCATGCTTTGTCACATTGTTTGAGGCAGGTTTTAAGTGTGGGGGGAAGACAAGTATGTATCGACGAATGCTTGTTGAAAAAAAAATCTCTCTATGTACTTAAAAAAATAAAGAAAAAAAATAAAGATGAGAAATGAAAAAAAAAGTGAAAAAAAAAAGAAAAAAAAAGAAAAGAATGAAAAATTAAAAAAAAGAAAAAAAAATTCTCAAGCATTTGAGATTTTGCTAGTGATGAACAAGAAAGAATATTTTCATAGTTGTAAGTGATTGTTGTGTATTCATTGAGAATATGTAAGGAGAATTTTGAGTGTTGGATGTATGGTTGAGTTGTTATTTTGGCATATTATTTGATTCTACACGTCATGTTGATTACCCCAATGCTCTCATATTCTCTGTGATCTCATTTGTTATCTACCCTTCTTGTCCTTTTGTCAGCACTTGGTTTCATCATTAGTCATTGAAAAGTCCTCTTGATTTGTGTACTTATGCTATAGTAGTGGAGAAGTAGAAAATAGGCAAGCATATGGTAGTGCAATGTCATGCATGCTTTGAGAGAACTCCACTTTCATATTTGTTATTTTTGTGAGCATCAGTGCATATATCTATTCTGTGAGGTTTTTGTCATGCTTAATTTATTTAAGTTGATGAAATTGTCATGCCTTTTGACTTATGTGAGATTTGAAACCATAAATATATGGATTCTTGAGACTTGATGATCCTAAGTAACCTTCTTTTATTATTTTCAAAGTATCGATAGGGGATGTAATGTTTAGGAGATATTTCGTTTTCCTTTAGTTTTGTTTACTTGCTCGAGACGTGCAAGAATTAAGTGTGGGGGTGTGATAACTAGCATTTTATGTCATTTTATTTGCTCATTTATTTAGTATTTTTTTCCCTATCGTATGCTTAAATCATGTTTATATCACATTTTACGATTATGATTTACTTTTGGAGCTTATTATAATTTCCTCTAAATTTTGGTATTATTTCATGATTTTTGTAGGGAATTAAAGATTGGATCTTGGACCAAGGCTTGGTTCAATTCAAATGAAGATGGTTCGATTCAGCCAACCCAATTTGGACCCAAGACTGGACTGGACTGGACTAGGCTGATCTGTGGCTAAACCCAGGTCTGAACTAGGCTGAAGCTTGGCTGAACCAAGGGTTGGGTTAAGTGAGCTGCTGGGCTTGGGCTGAACTCATGGGGTTGAGCACACACAAGGGTTGAACCCATGCGCACAAATGAGGCTGGCTCAACTCATCATCGCATCGGACTCATCGCACGCAACCCATATACTCTCGATTGGCTCCAACACGCGGGTGGGGGCTCGAACCTTCTTCTCATCCCGATCGGATCTTCTTCCTCCACACCTCATCCACTCGACATCTCCCTCTCGCGGAATTGCCCGCTCCATCTCCTCCCATAAGGCCGGCGGCTCTTCACCATCTCACCGCCGCCGGCCGGCTCTTCTTTCTTCTTCCCCTTCTCTTCTTCACAACCGGCCGCGCACAGCTAGGGCAGAAGGGCCCGAACACAAGGGGATCCCGATTGAAACCCTAGCCGGCCGACCGGCCAGCAGTTCCTCTTCAACACCCACGGCAGCAGCTCTTCTTAATCACAGCCGGCGATCCACAGCTCCTTCCATTTGCCAGCCGCAACTTAGTTTTTTTTTTTTTTTGCTTGTTGATTGTTCTTAGAGTTTGATGTTTGTGGATTGTTGAATGCTTATAATCAATCTCTATCTCCTATGTTTAATGTCGCTTGCATTTGACTCAATTTGATTTATGCCCGTTACTTGTTCGTTGAAATGCTTCAACCAATTGTCTTAGTTTAATTTTGCATTTTCTCAGTTTAGATTCTTTCCATGCTTTATTAATTAATGAATGTTTCATGTCTCTCTTATATTTTAAGTATGCAATTAGATTAAATTAGGTTAAGTTTCATTAATGCTCTATTTCCTTAAATGCTTCCTTTATGTTGCCTTTCGTTCCCTTGTCAAGTGTAGTTAGGTTAAATTAGATTGTCTTACTCGCATTGTCTTTCATTAATTAGGATTAGATTTCATACTTGCTTGCTATTTCTTTTCGTAGTCTTATCGTTCAAATCCAAACCCCCAGTTTAATATCCAAAATCCAGAAGCAATAACTTGGAATCCTAAGATTATTAACCTATCATTACATTCCTTGAGAGAGACGACTCGAGTTACTCTATACTACATTAGTTTAGGGGAGTTCGATATTTTAATTATATTTGAAACCGTAACACGACTAAATCCGGTTATCAGTACCCCCGTATCGAATCATTTGATTTAATTGGCTATACGGATTCCGACTACGCTGGATATAAGTTGGACCGGAAAAGCACAAGTGGGGGTTGCCAATTCTTAGGTTCATCCTTAGTAAGTTGGTCAAGTCGGAAGCAACATTGTGTTGCTCTCTCCACGGCCGAGGCAGAGTATATTGCTATGGGATAGAGCATATTGTAATTGTTGTGGATGATTCACACTCTAGAGGACTATGGATTGAGTTACAAGGGTGTGCAAGTGTTATGTGATAACATTTGCACAATTAATCTAACCAAAAATCCAGTCCATCATTCTAAGACAAAACATAATATTGAAGTACGTCACCACTTCATTAGAGATCATGTTACTAGGGGAGATATTGTACTCTCACATGTAGAGTCCAAATCAAACCTAGCTGACATTTTCACTAAACCACTCCCCGAAAATGAATTTAGTTTCCTAAGAAGGGAGTTGGGAATGTGTCGTGCTTCATGAATTTCAAAAAGCATCCAAAACCCTTTGTGATCATTTTGAAATTGTTGGGATACAATTGGGTAACTTTGGGGACATCTCACACAAACTATAAGGTTTAACAAAACATTTTTGTTTGCTAGATATGGGGTGAGATGTTAGGATCAACTCAATTTCTCAAAATGTCAATGCATCCCTTGAGAAATTAAGTTGACGAGATAATAATCACTTCGGTGACCAAGTATGGGGAAAACCAATGCATAACATATGTGTATTTGGCTCCATGATCATACTTGGACATTCCAATCAAGGAAACTTGATTGGAAACTTGAATTTGATACAAACTTAGTTGAAATTGCTTGAATGATTGTTGATTGAGTTTGACTCTACTTGGATGGAGCAAAGTGTTTGTTCAAACCATAAGGACCTTTGATCTTTGTTTAGGGATCAATTTTAGTCATGAGATCATGTCCAAGTTCGATAAACTTCATCAGATCTCGTTGGAAAGATTCTGAAAATCTGAAACTGAATGTTTCAGATCATATCAGGGAGTATCAGGAACCCTGATCGGTCACCGGACCGATCAGGTATAGGGCTGATCGGTCCCCGGACCGATCTGGCTCCATTCTGCATTGATCGGTCCACAGACCGATCAGAGGGGTCATAGAGACTTTGCGAGATTTCAGCCAACCTTTCTGTGCTAGCCTGGGTCGGTCCCCAGACCGATCTGGCACCTTGTGGTGATCGGTCCAGAGACCGATCAGGAGGGCCTCTCGAAAATCATCTGACCCTACTGTTCGCTTCCTGATCGATCAGCTGATCGATCAGGAGCCTTCCTGATCGGTCACCCGACCGATCAAGAACAGGTCAGTCCGATCAGGCCAGAGCCTGATCGGTCTGAGCGCTATCAGATCGAACGGTGATCCGTTCAGGCGCATTAAATTGTGATTGGTGGACCGATCCACCAACCGATTAACTCCTTCACAACTCCTCATTACCAAACCCTAGCCGACCGAAAACCCCTCACCACCGAATCTTTCTCCTGCGCGTGCGATCTCCCTTCCTCCTACGCATGAGCCTCTCTGCGGTTTCTCTCTTCCTGCGCGTGCTCGACTACCGTCTCCTCTGCGCAAGAGCTCCTCCCTATTTTTGGCTAGTTTGTCTCACTGAAGCCTTCTGCGCCGAGAACTTCTTCCGCGCGATTTCTTTCTCCAACCTTAAAGAACTTTCTTCATGGCGCCTAAGTAAGTTTATGTTAGTTAGTTCACTTTGTGAATCAGTTCATGGATTTTGTATTTGCACTAACCATGTTATGATGTTATGATGTTGCGCCATTACCTTCTTGTGTTGGCCGTGATCCTCTCTTTCCATGCTTCACCTTTTGATTGTGTCATCTGTGACCAAATCTCTCTCCCATTTCATTATTGTCCTCTTTTTGATTAAATGTTGTATCTTATATTCAATGATCAAATCTTGGGTCCTTGATTACACTATGTTCATGTAATCAAATCAATCTCGCTCATTTGATTACTCTGTACAATGACCAATTCTTGTATTGTGGTTGTGTTTCCCTAATCTTGTGTCCTGACTGATTTGATTATCCTGTGCCATGATCAAATCTATCTTCATGATTTATTCGATTCTTTAGAAAATCCTCTAAGGGAAAGGAACCAATGGAGGGGAGCTCCAAGGACAAAGGCCCTTCAGCATCTACACCTCCTTCAAGGCCTCCACCACTTCCACATACTCGATTTTAGAATATTTTCTCTGCTCTAAATTTTCAATGGCATACCTTCAAACTTATGCCATGTCGATCAGTGGACCAAACCTACATCTATGAACACTGTCCTACGATACGACAAATTATTGAATACTATGAGCTTCAACCCATCCTTTTCTTAGAGAGGCCAATAAACTTTGATTTGGTCTCTGAATTCTATAATAATATGGTCAGTGGAGAGGGCACGGGGTGGAGGACTCGTGTCGCTAACGTTGACCTTGACTTTACTCTGTCTACTTTCACTACCTTTCTTGGATGTCACCGGTCCGAGAATGCCTTTTCATTCTATCCTTACCTTCCGGATCCCTTACCAGTTCACTTTGGTGGAGTCACTCCTGACTCTATCCATGAGCACTTTCTAGGCCATCACAGGCCAAGGGGTTCCGGTGCGCGCGCCTGTGATTTTTCCACATTTCCTGCTCTCCAACTTTCCTCCATTGATTATGTTTTGTTTAAGATCATCACCAACTGTCTCCTTCCTACTACAACAATGCACCTCGATGAGATTCATCCATTCCACTGCTTGATGCTCTATGGGATGCATCGGCAGTTAGACTTTGATATCGTGCCATCCATCTATTTCTCCATCATAGTCCATAGTCTGAGGTACGGCCAGACAGTTCACATGGCATTTGGCCATATCATTACGGCTTGGCTTGAGTCAGTGGGTATCGATGTTTCACAGGGCCGTATTGTGCCCATGATTCAACAGGACTGTCGCCTGAATGAGACAAATTGTTCGATGCAAGTAAATTCAGTAAAGTTAATATCATGCCATAACAGACAAAAATCAAGCCGGACACATCCGTCAAATAGTCAGAATTTATCAAACATGATCATAGAGCAGTCAATCGTCAACTGGATCATCGTCTGAATCATCAATGTATATGATATCTCCTGGTGAAATGCCACTGGGGGACGCACCATCCAGAAATGTATGATGATACCACTCCTCATATCATGTGTCCTGTAGTGAGCTGACCTCAGAGATGTTGGATGCTAGAGCATCTAGACGGCGATCGAAAGACTGAAACTCTGAGCGGATCTCCGAGCTCTGGCGACAGGAGGTCCGCTCAGAGTTTCAGTCTTTCGATCGCCGTCTAGATGCTCTAACATCCAACATCTCTGAGGTCAGCTCACTACAGGACACATGATATGAGGAGTGGTATCATCATACATTTCCGGATGGTGCGTCCCCCAGTGGCATTTCACCAGGAGATATCATATACATTGATGATTCAGACGATGATCCAATTGATGATTGACTGCTCTATGATCATGTTTGATAAATTCTGACTATTTGACGGATGTGTCCGGCTTGATTTTTGTCTGTTATGGCATGATATTAACATTATTGAATTTACTTGCATCGAACAATTTGTCTCATTCTACATTGCCATGATTATGCTTATGATTCCATGTTCATATGTTGCATGTGAATGTTATATCTTGATCTATCTTTTCACATGATGTCATATGTGTTCCAAAATTACAATCAAATCTTTATTGTTTTGGGATACCCCTAGGATTGAGGGGGAGTATGGTTAAACTTAACAGCCCCTCTAGATCCTTTTCGGTGTTCGACAAAGGGGGAGAGTGTTGGTTGGTTAAGTTTAGGATGATTATATTGTAGGGGGAGGATCTTGATTCCCCTATGATTCTGAAAGTTGAGAAATTGATTGAGAATCCCTAAACTTAAAATCGGATTGTCAAACAACAAAAAGGGGGAGAATGTTGATGCAGTCTGACCCTGATTGTTGTTTTGGTGTTGACACCGATTTTAGTTTAGGTTGATGATTATGATGATTATGATTAAGTCCTGATCGGGGATTAGGCAGGGTATGGGAAATCCTAGCTTGGAGGGCTAGGTATTGGAAAATCCTAACCTGGAGGGTTAGGTGTGGAAAATTCTAGCTTGGAGGGCTAGGTGTTGAAAAATCCTAATTCGGAAAGGTTGGGTGAAAAGTCCTAGCTTGGAGGGCTAGGTGAAAAGTCCTAACTTGGAGGGTTAGGTGAAAAGTCCCAACTTGAAGAGTTAGGTGAAAAAGTCCTGGCTTGTAGGGTCAGGTCCTAGCTTGGAGGGCTAGGTTTGCAAAAGTCCTAATCCGGAAGAATTGGGTGAAAAGTCCTAGCTTGGAGGGCTAGGTGAAAAGTCCTAACTTGGAGGGTTAGGTGCAAATTCCCAACTTGGAGGGTTAGGTGAAAAATCCTTAGCTTGGAGGGCTAAGGTGGATGAAACCCTAGCTTGGAGGGCTAGGTTGGAGCCCCTGGATCGGTCTGGTGACCGATCAGGGAGTTGGCACGGTGCTCCTTCATGGATCGGTCTGGTGATCGATCCAGCAATGACTGATCGGTCTGGTGATCGATCAGGGAGTATGCGTTTCACCCATTGCTTGGCTCCTGATCGGTCTGGTGACCGATCAGGGAGCAAACAGTGAGGTTGAGTTCCCTTGCTGATCTGCTTCTGATCGATCTGGTGACCGATCAGGATCACTGTGCAGATCGTTCTGGAGAATGATCCAGTATCACGGGTTCCTCTCTATGATCGATCAGGACGGAGCCTGATCTGTCTGGTCATGACCTGATCGGTCTGGTGACCAATCAGGAGGCTCCCTGATCGGTCCGAGGTTTGGACTGCGAAGCTTAAAAATCGCCCGATAAAGGGGTGGATCGGTCTGGTGATCGATCCACAACCTGGGATCGGTCTGGTGATCGATCCAGGAGAGTCCCAAAGAAATCGCGATTTCTAATTGAGCGTTGGGGACCAATCAGGATGGAGCCTGATCGGTCTGGACCCAGCCTGATCGGTCTGGTGACCGATCAGGAGGCTCTCTGATCGGCCCGGTGATCGATCACATTAATTCAAAATACACTATCAGACGCTCTGATCGCGTCTGAACGTATCCGATTCTCTGCGTTTAACATCTGATACATGATTTCCTACTTGATATGCTGTGCTAACACTCTGATTAAGCTGCAGGTGACAGGGGAAGATTCAAACACTCAAGGAGAGTCAATGGAGACCTTTCCTTGGAGCAGGTTTGTCTGTTTTTCCATCTCAGGTTGCAACGGGCACTGGCGCTGGTTGGAGCTACTGTCTGGGGCTGGTCTAAGGGAGGCTCAGGGAGTCCAGAGGAGCTCAGAGGTAGCTGGTGGTTGCAGGTGAGCAGCTGGAGGCTGCAGGGACATGGTGTCACCTGATGCTTAGTGGAGGAACAAAAGGAGCGGAGAAGAGTTGGTTGTGTAGAGGTTCTGCTGCTTGAGTTCTTGCTGCGACTTTGTGTTCTCCACAACTTGCTTGCGTGTTCTGAAGTTTCATCACTTTGAGCAAGCTACTGCAATCTTGAAGCAACCATCCCTTGCTTGAGCACTTGGAGGAAGGAACAAGGAGCTTCGAGTCCAATAGCGAGAAGACACGGGGAAAGGGTTCTTGCGTGAGATCGTCGCTGGGTGGAGCTCAGGAGGAAGCTTGCTGTGTTCTTGTCTTTGCTAAGTGCTAAGTAAAATCTTTCTTGTGTTTCATTGTGCTTAAACCTATATCTGTGATTGAAACGCTGTGGAGAGGTTTCTCCACCGCGAAGGAGGTTGATTTCTATCTGGTGTTAATCGGGGCTTGATCTGCCGACGATCAAGGGATCGCCCACCTTAAGGGCACGCCAAGGAGTAGGGGCAAGTTATCCCCGAACCTTGTAAACCCTCCTTGTTAGCGATCTTGCTAGTTGGTTTCGTCTGCTTTTGTTTCCTGCATTTCTGCACTCTGTTTCTATTGTTTCCGCTGCCGTGCTACTAATCGTGAAGTGCAGAGAAACCCTAAAGCGACCTAAAGGGAAAGAAGTTTGTGTCTGGCTATATTCACCCCCCCCCTCTCTAGCCATCCGGGTTCCAACAATGGCCTCCACCCATTTAGAAACATAATCTACAGCAAGTAAAATGTACAAATATCCACAAGATGCAGGAAAAGGTCCCATAAAATCTATTCCCCAAACATCAAAAATCTCACAGAAAAGTATAGTGTTTTGGGGCATCTCATTTCTCGCTCCTATGTTCCCAGATCGCTGACATCTATCACAATTTTAATAAAACACATATGAATTATGAAATAGGGTGGGCCAATATAATCCACACTCTAGCACCTTCCTAGCAGTTCTTTGGGGTCCAAAATGCCCCCCACAAGCTGATGAATGGCAAAATATAAGGACAGAAGAAAACTCATGGTCTGGTATGCATCTCCTAATTATTTGATCATTACAAAACTTCCATAAATACGGGTCATCCCACACATAGAATTTTGCATCACTTTTGAGTTTATCTTTTTGAGCCTTAGAAAAGTATGTAGGGAAAACATGTGCAGCTAAGAAATTAACTAGATCTGCATACCAAGGTGTCTCACCATGTATTGCAAGAAGGTGCTCGTCTCTAAAATCATCGTCAATGGTGGCAGGTGATCCATCTCCTTCAATTCTGCTTAGGTGATCTGCAACTAAGTTCTCTTTGCCACTTCTGTCTCTGATCTCCAGGTCAAATTCTTGGAGCAGGAGCATCCATCTGATCAGTCTAGGTTTAGCATCAGGCTTTTTCAACAAGTATTTTAGAGCTGCATGATCAGAAAAAATAATAACATGTGAGCACAATAAATATGATCTGAAACGGTCTAAAGCAAAAACTATGGCAAGAAGCTCCTTCTCAGTGGTAGTGTAATTTGCTTGGGCGGCATCCAGGGTCTTGGAGGCATAGCATATGACATGGGGTGCTCCCTCCACCCTCTGTGCTAGAACAGCTCCCACTGCAAAGTTAGATGCATCACACATTAATTCAAATGGTAAATTCCAATCAGGTGATTTAATAATAGAAGCAGAGGTAAGAGCCTCCCTGAGTCTGTGAAAAGCTTCTGTGCACTTATCATCAAAGTAAAATTCAACATCTTTCTGCAAAATGTTGATGCAGTCTGACTCTGATTGTTGTTTTGGTGTTGACACCGATTTAAGTTTAATTCAAGTTTGGTTGAATTCGGATTAAGTCCAGATGGATCGGGAGATCGCACGCTGGCATGTAAAAAATCCTAGCTTGGAGAGCTAGGTGTGAAAAGTCCTAACTTGGAGGGTTAGGTGGGAAAAAGTCCTGGTGAGTGAAGCCAGGTGATTGAAATCCCGGTGAGTGAAGTCGGGTCCTGGTGAGTGAAGCTAGGTGATGGAAATCCCGGTGAGTGAAGCCGAGTCCTGGTGAGTGAAGTCGGGTCCTGGTGAGTGAAATCCCGGTGAGTGAAGCCGGGTCCTGGTGAGTGAAGCCAGGTGATGTAAATCCTAGTGAGTGAAGCTAGGATGAAATCCCGGTGAGTGAAACCGGGTCCTGGTGAGTGAAGCCAGGTGATGGAAATCCCGATGAGTGAAGCCGGGTCCTGGTGAGTGAAGCCAGGTGATGGAAATCCTAGTGAGTGAAGCTAGGTTGAAATCCCGGTGAGTGAAGCCGGGTCCTGGTGAGTGAAGCCAGGTGATTGAAATCCTAGTGAGTGAAGCTAGGTTGAAATCCCGGTGAGTGAAGCCGGGTCCTAGTGAGTGAAGCCAGGTGATTGAAATCCTAGTGAGTGAAGCTAGGTTGAAATCCCGATGAGTGAAGCTGGGTCCCGGTGAGTGAAGCCGGGTGACCGAAACCCTGGTGAGTGAAGCCGGGTCCTAGCTTGGAGGGCTAGGTTGAAGTCCCGGTGAGTGAAACTGGGCATGGAGTCTTGGTCCGAGGGATCAAGCACGAGTCGGAGATGGGCCGAAGGCTGGTTCTCTCGACTAAGAGTGGGTTTGGCCTTGCCCGGATTGGTTTGGTGACCGATCAAGGAAGTTGGCACGAAGTTCCCTCATGGATCGGTCTGGTGACTGATCCAGCGATGTCTGATCGGTCTAGTGACCGATCAGGGAGCTTCTAGTAACTTTGGTAAACCTACTGATCGGCTCCTGATCGGTCTGGTGACCGATCAGGGAGAAACCGTGACCGATCAAGCTGAACGATCAACTGTCGCGATGTTTCTCACCCTAACCGATCAGGTTGGAGCCTGATCAGTCTGGGATCATCCTGATCGGTCCGGTGACCGATCAGCCAGTGAATTCCTGGCGGGATTGTGGCAAGCTGGTTTCCGGATCGGTTTGGTGACCGATCTGGTGACCGGTCAGGGTGACCGATCATATGAACTTGCGATCCCAAGTTTCTCACTGGGGACCGATCAGGTTGGAGCCTGATCGGTCCGGTGACCGATCACTTTAATTCAAATACGCTGTTAGAAGTTTCTGATCGCGTCTGTTTTCACTGTCGATTCTCTGCTACTTGCTGATGTCATTTGATATCGATTTGCTAAGCCTCTGTTGGAGTGTGCAGGTGATAACAAGTGATTCAAACACTCAAGGAGGGTCAATGGAGGACTTTCTATAGAGCAGGTTTGAATCTATTATGTTTTCAGGTCTCAACGGCATCTGGCGCAACTGGCAACTGACGAAGGCGCGACTGGCAACTGACGGAGGCTCAGCTGGAGGAGTGTCCAATGGACTGAGTGCTCAGAGAGGTCAGGGTGTGAGTCAGTGGTGCTGATGGAGCTGGCAACGTTGAGCAGGAGCTTAAGAGACGAAGCTGGAAGCAGAGGAGTAGAGGTGAACAAGACAGAAACTTGGGAAGTTTGGCTGGGCTGTGTTCGAGGTCTCTGTTGCTTTGTGCTTAAGCGTTCTACTATATCCTTGTGAGATCTGAGTGAGCATTCCTTCTTGTGTGATCTCCTGTACTCAAGTTCCATCATCCGTGAGATCTGTGGAGAGGTTTCTCCACCGAGAATGAGACTCTATCTTATCCGGGTTCACCGGGGCTTGATCTGCCGACGATCAAGGGATCGCCCACCTTACGGCCACGCCAAGGAGTAGGGGCAAGTTATCCCCGAACCTTGTATATCACTGTGTTAGCGTTGGTTTGATTCCTTGCTCTGTTTTATTCTTTCTGTTACATTTTGTTTCCGCTGCTACTAATCTGATCACAGAAAGAAAGTTCAAAGAAGAGGGAGCGATTTGAGTGTCTGGCTACATTCACCTCCCCCCCTCTATAGCCATCCAAGTTCCAACACAAAAGTCTTGTAAAGGGCCGAGCAATATCGCTAAAGTCTCTAATAAATCTGCGGTAGAAACCTGCATGTCCAAGGAAAGCACGAACATCCCGTATGCATACGGGGTAAGATAAAGAAGAAATAACACTTATTTTTGCAGGATCTACCTCTATACCTCTCCTAAAGACTATGTGTCCAAGTACAATACCATGCTCTACTATGAAGTGACATTTTTCAAAATTAAGCACAAGGTTAGTCTCAATGCAACGGTGTAAAACCCTAGACAAATTTTCTAAGCATGAATCAAAAGACGTGCCAAAAACTAAAAAGTCATCCATAAATACCTCCATACAATGCTCTAGCAACTCACCAAATATACTTACCATGCATCTCTGAAATGTTCCTGACGCGTTGCAGAGTCCAAAAGGCTTACGTCTGTAGGCAAAAGTGTCAAAGGGGCAAGTGAAGGTAGTCTTCTCCTGGTCCTCTGGATCTATACAAATCTGAAAGTAGCCTGAATAACCATCCAAAAGACAATAATGGGACTTCCCTGCAGTCTTTCAAGCATCTGATCAATAAATGGTAAAGGGAAGTGATCTTTCCTGGTGACCTTGTTGAGCTTTCTGTAATCAATGCAAACTCTCCAGGAATTCTTAACTCTGGTGGGCACTAGTTCGTTGCTTCCATCTTCCTCCACTATCACACCAGATTTCTTGGGCACCACGTGTATGGGACTAACCCATTGACTATCAGGTAAATGATACCTGCCTGAAGAAGTCGAGTCACCTCTTTCTTTACAACGTCCAAAATGAGTGGATTAAGTCTCCTTTATGGCTGCCTCACGAGTTTAACATTTTCTTCCAAGAATATCCTGTGCATATAGAGAGCTGGGCTGATACCTGGTATATCTGATAAAGTCCACCCAATCGCCTTCTTGTAATGCCTCAGGACTTGCAATAATTTCTCTTCTTGCTCTGATTCCAAATGTTATGCAATAATAACTGGAAAATTCTGCTCCTCTCCTAGGTACACATACTTCAAGTGGCCTGGAAGTGGCTTAAGTTCAATCTGGGCCTGCTCAGTGGGTATGAGTGATCCTTGGGGCTCTGTGCAATCCCCTACACTATCATACCTGTGCTCTGAATCCTCTAGAATCTCAATAGAGGTAGGTGATCCTTGGGGCTCTGTGCAATCCCCTACACCTAGAAAATCCTCACCAGCTGAAAGTGAATCTGAAATAAACTCTGAAATATCCTCAGTCTCAACAGCAAGTACTCCCTCATCCTCCTCTGAAAAAATAACTCCTCCAGAAAGATCATGTGAAACTCCCTCAACCACTGAATCTGTATCAACCAGTCCATCCAGAATGTCAATGTTCATAATAGAGTGATCTTCCCTAGGGTACTTCATGGCATCGAAAATACTAAACTGGACTACTGTGTCCCCCACTTCCATCGAAAGTGTGCCAGCATAAACATCAATTTTTATTCTGGCAGTCTTCAGAAAAGGTCTCCCAAGGATGAGTGGGGATCTATGTGCAAGATAGTCTCCTTCCATGTCTAGAATGTAGAAGTCTGCAGGGAAAATCAACTCCTTAACTTTTACCAAAACATCTTCAATAACTCCTGCTGGATGTGTCTGGCTTCTGTCAGCTAACTGAATCACCACTCCAGTGGGCTGTAGAGGGCCAATGCCAAGCATCTGGAAGACCGATCTAGGCATTATATTGATGGAGGCTCCCAAGTCTAGCACGGCATCATGAAATATAGTCCTCCCTATCTCACATGATACAGTAAAAACTCCAGGGTCTTCACACTTTAGAGGTATGGCATGGATGAGTGCTGAAACATTTTTCCCCAGGCTAACCAACTCATTCTCCTTAAGCTTCTTCTTGTGAACACATAAATCTTTCAGGAATTTTGCATACTTAAGAATCTGTTTAATCATGGTCAACAGGGGTACATTAATCTCTACTTTGCTAAATAATTTTACAAGCTCATTGTATTCTTTAATTTGCTCCTCCTCCACTTGTATTTTGGCTTGAGTTCTCCACTGTGGAAAGGGCAAGGGAACCCTCATTTCTTCCTCTTGAACCGAATTTGGAGGGGCTGAATTTTGAGTTGTTGTCCCACTTGATGTAGCTGCTGTGAGGTTGGTTTCGGCTCTGATTTCTCTCTCATTTTCCACCAAAATCACAGGATTACTTGATGAAGGAGTTGAGCACGGACTAGGAGTGGAACCAACTGATTTTGAAGTGATTTCAGGGTTGATTGGTGTTGAAAATGTAGATGCTGCCCTGTTTTCAAAAAAATCTGTTCTTGGACCATTTTGAGTTGAAGTAACCTTCCCACTCCTCAAAGTAATAGCACTAACATTTCTCTTGGGATTGGGAGTAGCTTGAAAAGGTAGTTGGCTTGATCCTTGAGCTTGAATTTGATTCATCCCACTAGCCAATTGTCCCATTTGCCTTTCGAGGTTTTGTATGGCAGGATCATTCCTTTGTTGTTGTTGTAAAATTTGTTGAAACATCTCTTCTACCCTTTGTTGTGGCATATTTCCCCCACTAGAACATCCATAGCCCCCTTGGTTAGCATAGGGCTTTGATTGACCTTGAAATGATGAAGAAGTCGGCTGAAAAATATTATCCTGCTGTGATTGTTGGAATTGGGGTTGTTGGGGCTGATAGGAGGGCTGAAATTGTTGCTGAAATGGCTGATAATTGGGCTGGAATGATGGTTGAACTTGCTGAGAATTATAGCCTTGAAAATTTTGATTTTGAAATGGGAATGGTTGTGGTGAAGATTGAAACTGAGTGGGCTGAAATCCTTGATTTTGTGGCTGAAAATTTTGGTTGTAAGGCTGTGAGGGTTGGAAAACTTGCTGGTTTTGAGGTTGGAACGTCTGAAATGTTTGAAAACCTTGCTGCCCCTGCTGAATTGGCTGGAATTGAGGCTGGAATTGCTGCTGAAATTGCTGCTGAGGTTGCTGAAATGTTGGCTGAAAGGGCTGAATTTGGGGCTGGAATTGCTGCTGAGGTTGCTGCGGTTGCTGGAAATTTTGTTGAGGTTGCTGAAATTGTTGTTGTGATGGGTTTTGTTGGTAGAAAGAATTTCCATATTTCAGATTTGGATGATCCCTTCAACCAGAGTTATAAGTAGAGGAGTAAGGGTTATTTCGGGCTTGAAATTGTCCCCTAACTAATGCCGCTATTGTCTCATCTTGTTGGAGGTCGGGACATGAATCTGAATTATGTTCCTGACTAGAGCAAATACCACATACCCTCATCACTTGGCTTGATTGTGGAGGTACCGAAAAGTTAGGATTTTGGCTTGCATTATTAAGAGCCATTTGCTTTATCAATGATGTGAGCTCTACCAATGAATTCTAGATTTCTTTCTGCTCATTTGATACCATCTGAACTTCATTAACTCCTCTAGTAGACAAAGCTCTACTTCCAAACTGTTGTGAGTTCTCTGCCATGTTTGAAATAAGCTCCCTATTTTGATCTGGCGTTTTGTTAACTAGGGCTCCTCCAGCTACAGCATCTATCATGATCCTATCCATCTGCAATAATCCCTCGAAGAAGTACTGAATGAGGAGTTGCTCGCTGATTTGGTGTTGTGGGCAACTGGAGCATAACTTGTTAAATCTCTCCCAGTAGTCATAAAGAGTCTCTCCCACCACTTGTTGTATACCACATATGCTCTTTCTGATAATTGCAGTTCCAGAGGCTGGGAAGTATTTTTCTAGAAATGTCTTCTTCATGGAAATCCAACTAGACACGTGCCCAGTAGGTAAATAGTAGAACCAATCCATTGCTGCTCCAGTCAGGGAAAATGAAAAAGCCCTCATCTTGATATCTTCCTCTGAAATACCCTGAGGCTTCATGGTGGAGCAGACAACGTGAAACTCATGCAAGTGTCTATTGGGGTTCTCCCCAGACTGCCCTTGAAATTTGGGCAACAAGTGGATGAGTCCGGATCTAAGCTCAAAATCACCAGTCAGCTCTAGATAAGCAATATTGGAGTACTGAAATGTGTCATCTGGTGATGCGTCTTCTTTCATGGTCTTCTGGTGGTCTGCCATGATAATACCTGAATGAGTAGGAATAGTCTGAAGAGGAGGAATATCAATAGCCTCTGAAATTATGCCTTGGTTCCTCCTTGCTCTGAAAGTTCTCTCAATTTCAGGGTCAAATTCTTCGAGATCACCACCTGCTAACCTGGTCATAAAATAGACAAATCGCAGCAAATGTGTATGGAAAAATAAAGCAGATAAAGTAAATCACAAGATATAGAGATAAGTGCAAAAATGGATCAAGAAAAATATGAAATAAGCACACAAGCTTAAGCAAACAAACTCAACTAGTGTGTTCCCCGGCAATGGCGCCAAAAATTTGATAAACCCCAAATTTAGGTTGTCACGAATATGAGTCTCAAATTTAGATATTTGTAAAGCTGGAAACCCTTTTTGCTAACAAAAATAAAAATGTAGTAAAGGGGTCACAGGTCGTATTTTTCTTAGGGCTAGTTAAGGATGTTTGATTCGAGCTCAAGTTTATGTGTCGTCAAATATTTTTGGGTTTCAAGTAAAAATTGGGTTTGGTTTCAATTAGAAATGAAAACACAATGAAAAGTAAAGAAACTTAACTAAACGAATTTAAACTAGGTAGTATCAACTAAGAAATTCAACCAATGGAAACTTAATTAACCAATGCAACTTAGCCGAATTTGGAAAGCAAATCTGAACTCAAATGCAAGAGTACACTACCAATTGTATTGAACCTCAGGAATTACCACTCAAGCCGAAACTTCACTTGATACAAATGCAGCAATAAAAAAAACTTGATACGCAAGGAGAAAAGAAAAACCTATGTGCCGAAATGATACTAAGTGCAGGAACTATACATGACAATTCAGAAATGGACTGATCAATTTAGCTTAGAAAGCAAGGCTATCAGTGAAGTGATATGCCGAGATGAATGAAGCAATGCAGCAACAAACAAAGGGTTGATCAATTCAGAAACATCTTAATGCAGAAATGAATGTGCAGGAATGCAGAAATGAAATGTAGAATTTCAGAAATGAATTGGACGCAGAACAAACAAACAAGCTGAAATCGATGCACAAATCTAACTTCAGAAGAGATTCAAAAGAGCTAATGCTTCACTTGATACAAACTTCAGCAACTACAAACTGAGAATTGCAGAAATAAGCTGATACGCAACCATTGAAACCAATACACAAGCAAGCTGAGCAAGAATGCAGAAATAAAACTAAATGCCAAACAAGATTAGATCAAATGCATTAGCACACTAAATGTTGTCTCTAATTTCAGGAATTAAAACTAGATACAAACTAAATTCGAAGTAAGCTACAAAATTCAGAAACTAAAGTTGATACGCAAGCAAGATAATAGAGAACTGATACGCAGGAATTGAATTGCGGAGCAAACTGAAATTAAATGCAAGTGTTCTCTAAACAAGCAAGCTAACTAATTAACTTGCAGAATTGAAACCTAATGAATGCAGGAACGATCCAATAAAACTGAGTTTAACTGATACAAAATTCAGAACTGTAATTGATACGCAGAAAACAATGTTCAGCTATGAAACTAAAGTGCAGAAATGAAATTGGACAAAGAAACTAAGCTTCGATCCCTTCCTTAGCTCAAGTTCCTCTTAATGTCACACAAGAGTAAGCTAAGAACCCCCTAGCTTGACAGATCGCATGGAAAATCTGACTCAGTCATCAATTCAACTCAAACTCTGCTTCCGGCTGAAAAACCTATCCGATCTCCTCGATCTCGCTGTTTGGAATTACGGTGATGATTTGGGGACGATCAGAGCAATCCAGAGAACCCTTCGATTTGCTCAGATGGATGAAAAATGGCACAAAATCGAGATCCGGCCAGTTGAAGGGCAGAGCTGATGAAACCCTCAATCAACTCTGTTCAGTGGCAAATTGGAGCTGAATCTTCACGGAGACATCTTCTCGACAATCTAGAACTCGATCCAAGGTGGGAATCCAAGCGGTCGCGCGATCGGATGAGAAGAACTGAAGAAGAACAGTGGAAAAGCTCGAAGAAAACTAAGCTGCTGCAAAGACTAGCGAAGATGCGACACCTGATCGGGGGAGAAGAAATCAGTTTATATAGTTTGGAAATGGACGACCCAGATTGTTCAGAACTCATCCAATGGTTGATTCTTATCCGATCTGAATCAAACTTTCCAGATCTTGATCAAGGGTCAAGATCTGCCTCTCAGTAGCTCGGATCATCCAGATTTGCAACAGATGGCTCAGATCAACCTGATCTTTGAATGGACGGTCTAGATCCTCCTGAGCTTGATCCAACGGCTGAATGGTCTCTAATTTGGATGAAACCTTCAGATCTTGACCTGAGTGCTTGATTAGCCTTAACCGCAGCTCGGATTGCCTCAAAAGTTCTCAGATGGCTTAGATCTAGCCATTTTTGAATCGGACGACCCATATTAGTCGGATGCTTGATCACTCGATCCGGGTCCACTTCTGACTCAAGTTTGATCCAGTATGACCTAGGTCCATGATCCTTCCAAGCCTATAAAAATAGATTCACAATTTAGTGCCAAAATATTTTCAATGTATCAAGATTTACAATAAAGCCCAAAATAGAATAAATTCATAAAACCTAGGATAAATTCAATATTAAGCAAGTAAAATATGGGTCAAACATGGATTTTAGAATCTGAAATGATCAACAAAATAGTACTTATCAGATTCCGCATTGTTTCCCCGGATTAAATTCTATGAACAAAACTAATCCGCACAGAGACAGAAAGCTTCCCGAACGACCTACTTCATCAACCTTGCTTTGATCGATTGAGTGATCGCTTAAACAAACTGGTTGTTCAAGCAATCAAGCTCCTTATCGATCTGCATCGATTCTGTTTGATGAAGCTTCAATCGCCGGTTCTTGTGTTTGATTCGGGATTCAAGAAAAGAAAAAACGAATACAAGCGGAATAGAAAAACAAAGATATACCTCTTGATCTTCTATTGTATTCCTATCCTCTTCTTGGACGTTGTGTGGGTGACGATCTTCCAAGAATCGCAATCACTGTTCACCACCCTTCTTCCTCTTTCCTTTCCTTCTTGGTGCGTCGACCCTTAGCCAAAGGAGATGGTGCGCTGGCCCTAGCCAAAGGAGATGGTGCGCCGGCCCTAGCCAACTTGCGCCGCACGCCCAAACCAAGGACAGAGGAAAAAAGAATTTCTAGGGTTGGTTTATGATGGCTTAAGAGGTTATATATAGGCTACAATAGGGACCAAAAGGAGGAGTCGGTTTTGGCCTCCTAACGGATCTTTAACCCGATCCATTAATAATAACCCGATCTACTAAAGGGGTTATTATTGAACTACTGTACCGACCCCATATTTAAAATATGGGCCCCTTCTTATTATGTGTACATTATCTCCCCAAGTTTAAGATATCGTATGTCCATTAATTAATTAAATTACTGACATTTTAATTAATTAACATATAACTCCAAGAGTAGTACCACTCAACTTTATTATCATGTCGGACCAAGTCCACCTGCAGGATTTACATGATAATCCTTATGTGCTCCTCAAGGGGACATCATCAGCCTAAATAATTTAGGACACGGTTTCCTTCTATAATCAACGACACATCATATTAATAATATTATTTCCCAATTTACCGGGTTTATTGACTTAGTCAATAAATCTTGCCCATTGGTAAATTAAAGAAATAAATACTAAGTATATGTGCTCGTTATTATATCAGGATTAAGAGCATGTATATCCATAATAACAGAGGTTTTGTTCGATTATATAGTTAGTATAAATCGAACAACTTCAAAATGGTCATGCTCAATACACACAAAGTGCACTAGTGTAATTCTATAGTCAAGATAGACTAATACCAAATTACACTACAACCGTTCCAATGGTTTGTCCAAATCCATCTTGGTTGTGAGCTACTACTTATACTTTACAAGGAACTGATAACATGATCTTCTGTGTGACACCACACACTATGTTATCTACAATGTGAAATAATGGACAATTGCATATATTATAACAAATATAAAAATGTAAATACATGACCACTGTGATTCTTATTCCAAAATAGATGTTCATATAAAAGCTAGGCTTATAGTATACATCCTAACAGTCAAGACTTCTGAAGATGCAGCTGGGTTTGGTAAAACTTAGTTGTAAAAAATTACAGTATCAAATAGTAGTGTACGAATTTCTTTTGTTGATACGAAGTTGTTCTAAAAAATGTTGATTTGTGATTTGAAACCAAACAATTCTGATGTTGTATAGTGTACTAAATGATGTTATATCTATATGTTGGTATGCTTAATATATTTTGTAATAGATATTGTATTTTGTAAATATATGTTGCGTATTGATTAAATTAAATAGATTTAGTATTTAAAATTATGAAAACTGAATAAAGATAATGATTATACACCATATGAAAATAATTCAATGACAACAATTTTTACCTGTTGTCGAAACATTTTTCAAACTAATTTTTTTGGGCAAAACCATCCAAAGATAATAGGTTTTAACCATTGCGAAACTATTATCATTGGTATTAAAAGACAATGGTTTTTACCTGTTGTCAAAATAATTTTCAATCTAATTTTAAAAAAAACATCCAAAGATAACGGGTTTTAACCGTTGCGAAATTGTTATCATTGGTATTAAAAGACAACAGCTTAAAACCGTTACATAAGTTGCCAATGGTTGTCAAAAAAAAACAATTTTACAATAGTTGTTGTTCAACACCTACTTTTAACATTAGTGCCAGTTACAATGGTTAAAATAACCTTCAACAATAGTTTTTACCCGTTGTTGATGATGATTTTTTTTATAGTGCCTTCTACCACCGAAGAGGGGCCAATAGATCGTGGGGAAGCTGAATATAAAAGAACTGTGGTTTCCAACCCTTATGAGAGGATGGCATACCCTTAATCAACCCTTGGCATGTACGGGCTGAGAAATTGAAAACACACTCTTCCACCCGCTTGGGGTAGAAGAAGCTATGGAAGAGACGAGAGAGGGGAAGGCGATGCAAGTGAAAGAGTATAACCATCAAAAAAAATACGAAAAAAATTATGGCCCAATTGAGAGAGGGGGATGCAGAAATAGGCAGCAACATCCAGGAAGAATGGATGCATAGGGAAGCAGAGGCTACTAAGTAAATAGCTCCGGAAGAAAGTCACACATCTCGGCGAAGGGCGGTCCAGGCGATCATTCCAGCCATGCACAATCAAAATGTGGTCCTCCAACACCTGATAAGTCAAGCATAACCTCTCTAACAATGCACTCGTAAAGCTCGAGTTTACAGTGCAGTACCAAGGAAGAGACGAGGATCCACGACCATTCTCTCAGTAGAAACACAGGCACAGATTATAGCCGAAGAGAAAAAAGGTACAAAAGCTTACTTGCAAAACTTAAAACGAGAGTGCAACAGAAACAGACCCTAGGGAGAAGATAAAGATGGCAACACTCAAATGGATGCTCGTAGAAGGCAAGTGAGGTCGAAGGGTTGCACTTCCTTAAAGTTATATACCCTAGTGAGATATAGAAGAGTCATCCGATCTAGGTTCCCTTATCAAGGCGCCAAGCCACAACCGTTCTATCTGGGATGAAAAAGATTACCAACCTCTGCATAATCATGGCACCTCCAGATGACACCTCATATTCTGACTCACCGTCTTATCACCATTAAGGAAACATGGCATCTAAGCATAAAGCATATCTTAGGCACAGTAAATAAAGACAGCAAATCATCCTGTCATTAAGAAAGTGTGGGCAACCATTAAAGCACAAATCCTAACAAAATTCTGAACCACCACAAGTAACCGACATGTGGCCACATTAGCCGCATTTGAAGAAGTCTATCAGTCATACCCTCTGAGCCTTCTTCGACTAGACTAAAGGGGGAGACTAGTGATGTCGAGATCGGGTGCGCTATGTCAGCTAAGGAGGTCACGTCACCCTAGGTAGAAATGCTTCATCTATCATAAGTACTAACACTACAAGAAGGACCACAGGTCGTGCTTGTGCCAAGAGCTCGGGTCGATCCCGAGCTGAGAGCTCGGGGTGAGATTGGGTCAAGATTCTGTCCTAAGGTCCTACATCTGAGTTCTAATGAACCTTAAAGATCAGTAATAGCCCGACTCATCAGATTGGCACCCGAGGACAAAGCCCCCAACTACCTTTGAGGATAGAGCCGATGATTTGCCACTCTCCCAGCCATTGAGCACATTCTTACTCTCGTCATGAGAAGATCGGTAAATACACATCCCTAGAAAAGTAGCAACGACTATGTGGACATGAGCTAAAACAATTCTAGAAGCCATGCCCCATTGCAAAATGATCGCCATAAACATGTCTAACTACACTATAAATCTCATCCTTACAAGGTAACGTGCATGAAATCTACGGATCATGGGATAGGTGTCCACCATCAACCCCATATAAAAAGGTACACACTCCACCTGAGGAGAGGTATGTGTGAACAACCCTACTTCAGTTTTACTACACTCGCCTTTGATCTCCACCTCTAAACTTGAGCGTTAGAGTGGCTGCGCCAAAAACCCTCCAATCATCCTCATAATTCGTGTTCATCTTCTCAGGCATTCCTCCCACAGAGCCTTGTCAGCCGTCTCACAAGAGCCTATCTTCTTCTCACCTAATGCATTCACCAGTGAGTTGTCCATCGAAGAGCTTGGGCAGCATCAGATAGTGATAAAATTATGATCAGATAGTTGTGATCATCACAGTGAGGTTGTGGCTGAGAAAACAAAAATTTTTGAGCTATTTTTTATTTTATTATCATAAGGGTAAAAGATATTTTTGATCTCAACGAGAAGAGTTGATTAGGAAGTGAAGATGATAACGATTTATGGGATGTCCTACTTAGGTTTCATGCGCCCGGAAGGAAGGGCAGTTGACAAAGGAGAATTTCAAAGGAGTTCTTATGGTGACAATTATTTTCAATTTCATTGTTAAAATGAATTGTCAAAGTTAAATTTGAATCAATTATCGGTAGAATATTTTCATCTGTGGGACGAATACCTTGTCGACAGACTAGCGGAGCAAGAATATTAGTTCATTGTAGGCATGGTGGCTTGTGCTATCCGATGAGGTTGCAACATGGCTGTGTAAGGCAACAGTTGTCTATTGAGGCAGAGACGATGGGGTCGGTGATCTATTGAGCAGATGGCAGAGCTGATGAAGAACCCTGACGAGATGTGATGCGTGTAAAAAGAGCTAGCAGTCGTCATCAACTTAGACTGGTTGGTCCAAGAGAGCGACCTCAAGAAGCTCACCCACATCAAGTGCATAGTGAAAGAGATGCTCCACTTGCACCTGTATATTCCATTGATGCTCCACGAGATGGTGGAGGAGAGCCAAGCGGCGGGGTACTTGGTTCCAACACGGTCTTCGGTGATGGTCAACGTGTGGGCGATCGGGCAGGAGGCATCAGTGTGGAAGGATATTAGTGAGGATTACAATGAATAAAAAATTAGAGAGGAAATATACCATAATTTCTTCATTAATAAAAAAGATTTTAAATATTTATTTAAGTGTAAATTAAAATATGTATAATAATTTATTTTTATTTTGTGGTCCAGTTTGGGAAATTGCTCACATTGGGTCAACATTAACTCCACCTATGTCGGCGGCGGTGGAATGGGCAATGGCGAACCTCATCCAACGGCCGAAGTTGATGATGAAAGCCCAAGAGGAAGTGAGAAAATGCACGGGGAGAAGCAAAGGGAAGGTGGAGGAGAGCGACCACCACCAGCTTCACTACCTTAAACTCATCATCAAGGAGATGATGAGACCACACCTACAGGCGCACTACTCATCAACTAAGAAACTATGCACCCGGTCACTTTAAGTGACGGGTACCAAATTCCTCCCAAGATGACGATCTACGTGAATGCATGTGTGATCGGTAGGGATTCGAATGTGTGGGAGAGACCATAGACGTTTGACCTAGCAAGGTTTGTTAACATGGTGTCGTTGGCAGTGGACTCATTTGTGCACATTGACTTCAAGCTGATTCCGTTCGGTGAGTGGCAGAGGATTCGCCTGGCGAAGAATCTAGGGATGCTGATGGTGGTGGTGGCACTGGCCAACCTCTTGTATTCCTTCTAATGGTAGTTGTCGTTGGGCGATGATGCTTGACTCTCGTGCAAAATGAAAATGTTCTTAAAGATCAATCTTGCACTATAATAATTTTTTGTATACTGATGCGGCAAAGATAGATAGCCAATAGGTGGGACCATCGGGTTAGTCAAAAGTCAAGTTAAGTTATAAGTTAAAAGAAAAGGAGATCAACTCTAGACAAAACAGACTTGAAATGAGTCAATCCAAGAAAAGAGCTGACGTGTCAAGTCTAGATGCCTCTTAGCTCGACCACGCCCAACTCCCTCAATTCGGCCACATCTGAGTCCCTCAACTCGATTATGCCTAATTGATGTTGGACAAAATAGAAATTATCCTACGGCTTGACAATAAGATAAAATTGAGGAGAAGGCAAGAAGAGAAGAACTGCGGTCTTCAAGGTATTTTCGAAAAAAGAAAATGTTATTTAATAATAGAGGATTAATTTCATATAGCTAAACATGACTATTATATAGACTCCAACTCTACTACTCAAATAAACAAAAGAAATCCTAATATATAAACTATAATTCCTATCTTGTAAAGAAAGGGGAAAAAATTCTAAGAGGAAGTGGAAAAAAACAAATTCTAAAAGTTCTAAACGAACTTAAATCCTAAAATATAAAAAAAATAAAAATAACCAAAAATATCCTAAAGACCAAAAATAACATAAATACCAAAAATAATCTAAAAACTATAAAATTGTCAAAAATAATAATAATAATCTATAAATCCTCATACATCAGTCATCCCGAGTTGAAAGGACTCATCCTTGAGTTTAGAGCAGTTTCAAGTGGTAGCCCAAGAGGAACATTATCTAGCACCAAATCGTTACCCTCGCCGTCAGATGGAAGGGTGGCCTGGCTCAAGGCCATCTCCAAGGTTTGCACCTTCTGCTTGGCCACTCATCAGTCACGGGCATTGTTGACTAGCGATTTGTTAGGACCTTGACGTACGGCTAGAGGGGGTGAATAGCCGATCACCCACGTTGGTTGCCGATTCTTCCTACAATGTTAGTGTGCGCAAGAGAAAATACTAATAACACACATAAATAAACGCTAACACAAACCGTTTACGTGGTTCGGAGATAAGGCTCCAACTCCACGGTTGTCCGTAAGGTGGACGATCCCGATCCGTCGGTGGATGAGTCCCCGGAAGACCTCCGGCTAGCTCTTGTCGCTCCTTGTGGGTGGAGAAACCTCGTCACAAACTCCCGACAACACCTAAGCACTAGGAGACTACTAATAAGCTCTAACCAAGCTTATTTCATCAACCCTTTCCCAGCCAAACTGAGCTCTCTTAAATAGAGCTCATAGCTGAAAAGAGTCATCACCAGTCGACTGGTCCACCTAGTATTCGAACGTTACAGCCCAACGTTCGAATACCAGTCGACTGCACCTAAGATCAGTCGACTGATCTTTTTGTGCACTTTATCAGTCGACTGATCCAAGCACCAATCGACTGCTCTACTTCTAAACCTAGGGTTTCCCTTCCCGAGTACAATTCTCTCAGCACTCGGACTCTCATGACTCAGCTGACCCTTCATCCAGCAGCCTCGACCTGTTGCCTTCAAGCCTTCTTCGACTTTGGCTCTCGTCCCTCGGATGCATACAAACCCGCGGCTCCTCCTCATGCCATCCTTCGCGTATGCCTCAAAGTGCGCTTCCCTCGGCTCATCGTTCCTGCTTCCAGCAGCCTCGACCTGTGGCCTTCAAGCCTTCTTCGACTTTGGCTCTCGTCCCTCGGATGCATATGAACCCGTGGCTCGTCCTCATGTCATCTTTCGCATATGCCTCGAAGTTCGCTTCCCTCAGCTCATCATCCTGCTTTGTCCACGGTCCCTCAGATGCATACAAGCCCACGGCTTGTCGCCTCACACCATCCTTCACCGGACCCGAAGCCGTCCAGCTAAATCCATGTGTATCCTGTAAACATGCACACTCAAATACACATATCAAAAACAAGGGTGAACCTAACTTAAACTCTTTTCCCAAATATCAAAACATATGGTCACTCCGGACCATAGATTGCTCCAACAATCTCCCCCTCTTTGATATTTGGCAATACGTTTAAGTTAGGGAAAACAAATAGCAAATACAATGCTAATAACCATTTGGACTTACGTTGCCAAGGCTTCACCTTGGACTTATACTGTCAATGCGTATGCAATGCAAACATGCATGGATCCTATCACAAGGCATCCCCACACCTAAACCTCCCCAATGAGTTTAGGACTTTTACCAAAACGGACTTTTTAAGAACCTCTCCAAGGCTCCTCCTATATTGGGCTTACAACCACCAAATGAGCAACAATGCTCCCCCTTTACCTAAGCTCCCCTTTGACTTAGGATTTCTTACAAAGGCGTGTTTGGTTTCCCACTTAAACCTAACACTTCTCCCCCTTTTCCATACATCAAAAGGCGTGTTCGTTTTCCCACTTAAACCTAACACTTCTCCCCCTTTGTCACACATCAAAAGGACTTCAACAATTTCCCTCTTATTAGATCCATTAAACTCTAGTGATCATAAACAAAGTGTATTAACCTCCTATAAGATTATACACTTGTTTTACATCATTACGACACTTTTCGATTGCTGAAAAATAGTTTCAGCCTATATCAGTCGACTGCGACAATTACTAGTCAACTGATCCCCATTAAAAAATCATACAATAGCTAGTCTCTCTCCGACAGCACTGTTACCAGTCGACTGCCCCTTGAACCAGTCGTTTGGTATCCTGAAAACTTTATTTTCAGCATTTCTGACCCAATTTCATAAATGTAGCAGAAATTTCATAAATCTCCAAAAATTCCCAAATTTTGTGGAGAGGTTTGTGATACCCGTGTCTACTTGGGAAAAATACATTCAAACATGTATCTATCACCAATCCCAAGATTGGCACTAAACTCAAAACTATCTAAATGGTTCAATTGAACCTTGACCTAAAGTCCTAGTTTAGACCTCCTCTTGATGTCTCTGCCCATACCAACCCACAATGCATCCCTAGCATTGGTTTATATGACATCTACACATCAAAAATCAACTTTCATACTATATGACCCCCAATGTCATATTTTATGCATGATACTCAAATCCAATGTGTTAAATCCCTAGGATTGAGACTCAAATCCATCTCCACATCCTTTGGCACACTCCATGGTCCATCTAGACTTCCGAGAGAAATCCTTCCGAGATCCATAGACCATGGGTCCCAACTTGACTCCTAGAGCTCCCCCTTGAGCTCTTAGCCTTAGTCACCTCCCTAGGTGACTCATTTATAAACACAAGCCCACACCGGTGTACTTCCGGTGACTTTTGGCCTACAACTTTAACCTTCTTAACCTTGGACCCCTTGTCCTTAGCTAAGACTTTCCTCTTGCTTTTAAATGGCATCCCCTTGTCATTTTTGAACTTCCCCTTGCTATAGTCATATTGCACCCTTGCATATGACTTCTCCATAGCATTGGAGAACTTAGATCGGTATCCTAGACCCGATCTATCATTGTTGAGTTTTTGACTACCCAACATCATACCTAAACCCTTAGATTCAATAGTGAATCTATCTAGGGTTTTCTCTAATTTATCAAGTTTTGCCCTCAAAGCTTGATTTTCCCTTTCTAGGTTCTCAACCCTAGAATCAACATGTCCTCGTTGGACATTCCTAGACCTACCCATTTGTCTAAGCATATGTCTCCCTTTTTGGGATTAATGCCTTTGTCCTTAGGTCTAAAAGTTCTAGGTTTATCATGATGTATGAATTTCCTAGGGTTTTGATATGCAACATTAACCATATTTTTATCATGATATCTAAAACTAAAATTATACATGGGCAAATAATCGACATTATTTCTAACATGCATGAAGGAATTTGAATTACATCTAAAGTTAGAGATTACCTCCCTTACCCTTGCAGCTCCCCCTTGATGTGAGCTTTTCTTCTTCTCCTTCTTCTCTCATTTCCTCAAATGCTCTAATTTCTTGAATTCTCCTTTCCTTGAGCATTTGGTGTGGTAATGACCTAGCTTACCACACGTGAAGCACCTAATGTGCATCTTCTTCTTTTCCCTACAACCCATGTAAGATTTTAAAGAAATCGACTTGGATTTAGGGTTTACCTTCTTTTTCTTACCCAATGGGCACTTGTCCTTGTAGTGCCACTTTTGATTGCACCCAAAGCAAATTATGTGATCCTTTGACTTTGCTTTGGTGGAGGTGGACACTTCTTCTTGCTCCGGCATTGAGGATAGTCTTTCCTCCCCCTCAATCCTTAACGTGGAGACTTCTTCTATTTCTTCCTCACTTGAGGATGTGAACGATTCTACTTTCTCCTCCTCTTCGGATGTTGAACTTGATTCATCTTCCGATTGGTCTTTCTCCTTCTCTTGGACCAATGACCCCTTTTTCTTGGACTCCTCTTCTCCTTGTCTTTGTGTCGAATTTTCATGTAAAGCTATCACCTTTCTCTATAGCTCATACGCATTCTTGTATTCTCCTATATTTGACACAATATATGAAGGTAATAAATTTAATACAATTCTAGTAACCTCCTTATCTGCCTCTGCTTCCTCCTTTTGCTCCTTGGTCCAATACCGAGGTCGGAGGCGTTTTCCCTTCTTGTCCATTGGAGTTTCAAATAGAACCTCCAATGCGGTCCAATGATCCCAATCCATTTGGAACCATGTCTCCAATCTCTTCCTCCAATAATCGAAGTCATCTCGGTCGTATGGAGGTGGAATCCGAGTATCCCATCCTAGCGGACCTTCCAAGTCCATCTTCCTCTAGTTTTTTGCTCTCCCGGCCGTTAGTCCGTAGACGAGCGACCTTGCTCTGATACCACTTGTTAGGACCTTGACATACGACTGAGGGGGTGAATAGCCGATCACCCACGTTGGTTGCCGATTCTTCCTATAATGTTAGCGTGCACAAGCGGAAATACTAATAACACAAATGAACAAACGCTAACACAAACTGTTTACGTGGTTTGAAGATAAGACTCCTACTCCACGGTTGTCCGTAAGGTGGACGATCCTGATCCGTCGGTGGATGAGTCCCCGGAAGACCTCTGGCTAGCTCTTGTCGCTCCTTGTGGGTGGAGAAACCTCGCCACAAACTCCCGACAACACCTGAGCACTAGGAGACTACTAATAAGCTCTAACCAAGCTTATTTCGTCAACCCTTTCCCAGCCAAACCAAGCTATCTTAAATAGAGCTCATAGCTGAAAAGAGTTGTTACCAGTCGACTAGTCCAAGCACTAGTCGACTGGTCCACCTAGTATTCAAACGTTACAGCCCAACGTTCTAATATCAGTCGACTGCACCTAAGATCAGTCGACTGATCTTTTTGTGCAGTTCATCAGTCGACTTTTTCAAGCACCAGTCGACTGCTCTACTCCTAAACCAAGGGTTTCCCTTCTCGAGTACAATTCTCTTAGCACTCGGACTCTCACGACTCAGCTGACCCTTCATTCAGCAGCCTCGACCTGTTGCCTTCAAGCCTTCTTCGGCTTTGGCTCTCGTCCCTCGGATGCATACAAACCCGCGGCTCATCCTCATGTCATCCATCGCGTATGCCTCGAAGTGTGCTTCCCTCGGCTCATCATTCCTACTTCTAGCAACCTCGACTTATTGCCTTCAAGCCTTCTTCGACTTTGGCTCTCATCCCTCGGATGCATACGAACTCGTGGCTCGTCCTCATGCCATCCTTCACGTATGCTTCGAAGTTCGCTTCCCTCGGCTCATCGTTCCTGCTTTGTCCACGGTCCCTCGGATGCATACAAGCCCACGGCTTGTCTCCTCACACCATCCTTCACTGGACCCTAAGCCGTTCAACTAAGTCCATGTGTATCCTGCAAACCTGCACACTCAAATACACATATCAAACACAAGGGTGAACCTAACTTAAACCCTTTGCCCAAACATCAAAACACATGGTCACTCCGGACCATAGATTGCTCCAACACGATTGACTCATACTCTAACAAGCCACCCAGAACTAACATAAGAAAAATGCGTTAGAAGAAGAAAATTGTAGTGGGGGTGCTAAGGATAAACTCACTTAAGTAGCATCCTGCAAGAGGTTGTCAGCTAGGTTGATCGGGCTCTGCTGGTGGGAAGCCAACATCCCCATGTGCCAGGTACCACAAGCGTACAGTTTGCGGGGGTGCGCAGGGTCGATCTCCGAGGGTTGCTATTAGGGATCTACCAAAGAAGGCAAGCTAATGTTACCAAGGGTCTCTGGCCGAGCGATGTAGCCGCCTCCGACCGGGAGGGCACCAGCTCCACTAGAGGCGTCAGGGAAGAAACACACAGCGAGACTAATTCCAAGAGAGAGTCGCTCGGGTGATGGTCGTCCTCGCTGAGCGAGCATCGCTAACTAGGTCTGGGCTGGTCCGCATTCATGTTGTGGGCCTGCTCTACTAGCTTAGCCTCAAGGGGATGATGGGAGACACTGACAATCAACACCTCTTGCACCTCCTTAGGGTGGTGGTCTCCTCTTCGACTGGCTCGGGAGGAGTTGCCTACGTTCCTTGTGCGGTTGGTCATTTGCGGGGTGGCCTTGCTTTCAGTGGCCATGGCGGTCGAACTGACAGGCACTATAGCTCTTTTGGCCACATATGTCACTGCTCGAGCCTCCAGCTTGGCCTCATCCAAGTCAAGCTCCTAGCTGAGCAAGGCTTGTCGCATGACTTAAGTTGCAAAAGGAGAACAATCTTAGTTAGAGCCAAATGGATGAGAAAGAGCATAGCGCTTATTGAAAGGAGATGGCAGTCTGGCTAGAATCTGTCTCAGCCCGAAGATGTACAACACCCCCTCTGTCAGTGGGTGGGTGATGCTAAAGTGAAGGCCCCTGACTCAAGCAAAGGTTGATTGAAAGGGAGGATTTGAGCTATAGTTTTTGGGCATCACCGGCTGGGCCAGTAGGTCTTCTATCCACTCGATCAGCCAGCTAGGGGCGGGGGTGGTATTGATAAAAAGATAGAGGGTCTTCCAACCCTTATTGGAGGAGGGGCCCTTGTCAAATAAAGACGACTTGGCTTGGGCCTGGAAGAAAAAGTTACCGGGCTCCTGCTTCTTCGAGTAATAGAAAAAGTGAAAGACCCATGGGTGGAGAGGTACTTGGTACAAGGTAAAGACGATCACGGTACCACAAAGTATCCAAACGGCGTTCGGGGCTAGTTGGGTCTGGGTAATTTGGAAATACCTATAGATCTCAACTATGAAAGGATAGATGGGAAACTGCAAGCCAACCGAGAATTGGTCTTAGAAAACAATAAAGAAGCCGAGTGGAGGAAGGTGGGGTCGGTCTAATTTGTTAGGTATGACCAACCGATAGTCGACAAGGACCCAATAGTCTGAGTGGATGGCGTCAAAATCCCGACTGCTCATCGCGGAGATGGCTATGGTGTACCACATATCGGGAATGTCGACCGACATTTCTAGAACCATAAAAAGACTTGAAAGAGGAGAAGATGGTCGATCGGATGGACCGACCGGATTACTGACCCGGAAAAAGTTGTACGAAGGATCAATCGATTGGTGTTAGCTGAATTCGAAGCTGTAACATTTGAATTCGGTTGTAATGTTCGAATTCGACAGTTGGCAGTCTATTGGTGTTGGCACTAGTTGGCAGTCGATTGGTGTTGACACCAGTCGACTAGTAACGGTTGGATCGTCAATTAACTCTATTTAAGAGAGCTCGGTTTGCTTGAGCAAGGTTGACGAAATTGGTCTTGGTTAAAGGCAAATTAATAGTCTAAGTGCTAAAGAGTTCTTGTTGAGATTGTGGTGAGGTTTCTCTACCCACAAAAAGCGACACGAGCTAGCCAGAGGCTTTTCAGGGAGTCATCCACCGACGGATCGGGACCGCCCACCTTATGGACTACCATAGAGTAGAAGCTTTATCTCCAAACCACGTTAAACCGGTTTGTCTTTCCTTTGTGTTTAAGTTAATTGTTATTCCGCTTGTGCATTAACACGTATATGAAGAAAACCGAAGAATTGAGAGTGATGAGCTATTCAACCCCCTCTAGCTGAGCCATCGATTCCAACAAGTGATATCAAAGCGAAGGTCGATCTTGTTGGACTAACCGCCAAAGGAGCAAAGCGCTAAAGGAAAATAAAGCATAAAGAAGACTGGGGGATGACATCACCATTCCACCTCATATGATAGCGAAAATTTTGACTATTGGAGATTGTAGGTGAAGACATGGTTCGACATGAATTGGGACATGATGATTGCCCAAAAGACAAGCATAGGAAGAAGCTTCAACCAAAATATTGGACCAAGAAGCAACAATCATAATGAAAGGCAAATAACAAGGTAATATCAATTTTGATTAATGTTTTACCTAATGATATGATTAGTCATGTAAGTGAATACAAAAATGCTTATGAGCTATGGAGTAAGATGATAGCTCTTCATGAAAATCCTACACAAGTACAAGAAGTGGAAGAGCCTAAGGAGATAAGCTTAATGGTCCAAGAGGAGGAGAAGGATCAATCGGATGAGGAGATGAGCTCAACATCCGAAGAGGAGAAAGAAGAAGAAGCAACATCCACTTCTTCAAGTGAAGTGGCACAAGAAGATGAAGAAGTATCATCCACTTCATCAAAGATTGAAGAACAAGTCAACCTA
This sequence comes from Boesenbergia rotunda, assembly GCA_024364735.1. Lineage (NCBI taxonomy): Eukaryota > Viridiplantae > Streptophyta > Magnoliopsida > Zingiberales > Zingiberaceae > Boesenbergia > Boesenbergia rotunda. The sequence continues at coordinate 14,043 of JAGFNQ010003148.1, read as the reverse complement.
GCTATCACCTCCACCAAAGCAAAATCCAAAGACCACATCATTTGCTTTGGGTGCAATGAGAAGGGACAGTATAAGGATAAGTATCCATTAGGTAAGAAAGAAGTAATCCCTAAACTCAAGTCAATTCCTTTAAAATCTAACATAAGTTGTAGGGAGAAGAAGGAGAAGAAGCACATTCGGTTCTTCACATGTGGTGAGTGGGGATATTACCACACCAAATGCCTAAGAAAAGGAGAGCTCAAGAAGCTAGGGCATTTGAAGAAATGGGAGAAAAAATTGAAAAAGAAGAGCTCACATCAAGGGGGAGCTACAAGGGTAAGGGAGGTACACCCTAACCTTAAGTGTAATTCAAATTTAAATTGCTTCATGCATGCTAGAAATAATTGTTATTATTTACCTATGCAAAATTTTGATTTTAAATATCATGATAGAAATAGGGTCATTGCATATCAAAACCCCAGGTAATTTATTCATGATAAACCTAGAACCATTAGACCTAACGATCAAGGCATTAATCCCAAGAAGGAGAGACGCTTGCCTAGTATGGGTAGGACTAGGAATGTCCATGGTGGACATGTTGATTCTAGGTTTAAGAACTTAGAAGGGAAAAACAAACTTTAAGAGCAAAGCTTGAGAAATTGAAAAAAAAATCTTAGATAGATTCACTATTAGATCTAAGGGGTTAGGTGTGGTGTTGGAAAGTCAAAAACCTAATAATTATAGATCAGGTTTGGGATACCGATCTAAGTCATCCAAGGCCAATGAAAAGACATATGCTAGAGTAGCATATAACTATGGTAAGAATGAGAAAGTCCAAAAATGGCAAGAGAGTACCATTTAAGGACAAAAAGTTCTTAACCAAGGATAAGGTATCCAAAGTTAAAGGAAAGAATAACTTAACCAAGGACAAGGTGTCCAAGGTTAAGAAAGTTAGGTTTGTAGGCCAAGAGTCACCGGAGGTACACCAGTGTAGCCTAGTGATTGTTGATGAGTCACCTAGGGTGGTGGCTAAGGCTAAGAGCTCAAAGAGCCAATTTGGGATCCATGGTCAATGGATCTCCGGAGGATATCTCTTGGAGGTATTGATGGACCATGGAATATGCTAAAGGGTTTGGAAACAGATTTGAGTCTCAACCATAGGGATTTGACACGTTTGATATGTGTTTCATGTATGAAAATATGACATTGGGTTATATTGCATGATAATTTAATTTTTGATGTATAGATGTCATATAAACCAATGCTAAAAATGTATTGAAGGTTGGTATGGGCAGTTACATCAAGAGGAGACCAAAATTATGACTTTAGGTCAAGGTTCAATTGAACCATTTAGCTAGCTTTGGGATTTTGTGTCAATCTTGGAATCCTAGATATATGCATTTTTTAAATGTATTTTTTCCAAGTAAAAGGGGGACCACAAACCTTTCCACAAATTTTAAAAATTTTTGAAGATTTGTGGAATTAGTTATGCATTCCTGAAATTGGGTTCAGAATGTAGAAAATGTTGGATCGAGAGAACCGATAGAGGGGGGGTGAATATCGGAAAGCGTTCGGATTTAAGATAGAGCGTTTGCACAGCGGAAGATTAAAAGCAAAACACGCAAACACAGTTATTTTTACTTGGTTCGGAGCCTAGGTCGACTCCTACTCCAAGGCCCACGGTTGTTGACCGTTTTCTGCGGGCAATTCTATAAGTGCGCGAAAAACAGTTTACAAGAATTTTACAATTGCAGTATAGTAAACTTAAAGAAAAATTGCTCTTCGTTACCGACGTCCAATGTAGATTGAATCTTGGAGCGGAGGGACGTCGTCGGCTCGAGTTGGGAGGATTCTGGAGCAGTGCGCGGGAGCAGAAGAGCGTAGAAGCGTTGAAGAAATCGTTGCTCTGAGCCTTGGGGTCGAGGGCCCTTTATATAGCCCTGGGGGCGCCCGGATCGTCGGGGGCGCCCCCCCCCCCCCACGTGTCAGTCGATCCGGTAATTGCTCGGTCAGCTTCTGATCCCTTTAACTTCGGGATCAGCTTTGACCGGGGCGCCCGGAGCGCTCGGGGCGCCCGTATTGACCGGGTCAAGCTTTCATCTGTTGGCTTCGAGGGGAGCTGCTTCGGTAGTTGGCGCTGGGGGCGCCCGCAGCATGCGGGGCGCCCGGAGCGATGGGGGCGCCCGGAGCATCCGGGGCGCCCCGACAGTCAGTTGTCAAAGCAGAGTTTGTTCCTGCTAGTTGGTCTTCACCTTGGGGGCGCCCTGCTCAGCTTCTGCCTCACTCCTTTGAGGCTCTCTGAGCTGCAGACACTCAGTCCTTCGGTCCTGCATCCAGGGTTAGTCCAAAAAGCAGTAACATATTAATTTTTATACAGCCTTAGCTGTCTTGGTTCTGACTTTGGGTCTCCAAAATGGAGCCCTAGGTCGAACCGACGCCTACTGTTCCCTCGACGGGGAACGCGTCCTCACCTACTCCTCTCGGGAGAATGTACCTGATGCCAACCGCTCCTCTGGTTGGACTTTTGCCTGGCGGTCCTTTGCCAGGTCTTGGATACCGAGCTGTCCTTCACCCGGTGCCTAGCATTCCTTCGCTAGGTCTTCAGTCCCAAGTTGTCCTTTGCCTGGCGCCTAGCAGTCCTTCGCTAGGGCTTTTTACCCTGGCATTCCTTCGCCAGTGCCTAGCATTCCTTCGCTAGGGCTTTTTTTTTACCCTGCACACTAGTGTAACATTGTTAGACAACAAGTGAGACTTAACTTTTGAACCCTGTTGTCATTATCAAAACACAGGTTTGACTTGGGTGCTTTCTGCACCAACAATCTCCCCCTTTTTGATTTATGTCAACCCTAGTTCAAAAAGTTAAGTTTAATCAATGCATGTAAAAACATTAAATTTTGTTCCCTCCCCCTGGAAGGACTCTCCCCCTAGATTTTTCAAAAATTCGTGGGGTTCTAAGTTTAAGGAAAAAATTTTACTTAGAATTTTTCAACAGAAGGCTTTTGTATTTTCAAAAATGATTTCTGCACTTTTGAAAACTTTAACTTAAGTACTTAGTAAGATTAAAAAAACTTAAGTACTTAGTAAGATTAAAAATACTTAAGTACTTAGTAAATTTTTGACAAACTCTAGTACTTAGTAAGTTTTTGAGAAGCTTAAGTACTTGTAAAATTTTGAAAGGCTTAAGTACTTAGAAAATTAAAAGCTTAAGTACTTAAAAAAAAATTTGAAAAACTTAAATACTTAGAAAATTTTTGAAAAGCTTAAGTACTTAGAAAATTTTTGAAAAGCTTAAGTACTTAGAAAATTTTGAAAAGCTTAGGTACCTTTTTGAATATGGGATAGATTTTGAAATTTTAAGAGACAGACAAAAATAAAAAATTTTAGATTCTATCCTTTCTTATCTCTCCCCCTTTGCCATATATCAAAAACAGATAAATATAGCAGAAATTAAATTGCATAAAGGAAATAACTTTCATAAATGAAAATATTTGCATGATTTTGCTGTACTAAACCAATTCATGATAAGACTTAAACCAAATCAGTTGATTTTCTCTTGTAGGGACCTGTCAAACCCATTTAGCTACTTACTAACTGTTATAAGCAGTAGTTTTTGCTAGGGTTAGTCAAGTTAAGTGTTTCTGTTCAAGTTAGATTTTCTAAACTTGACACTTAACTTGATTGCTGTGTAAGTTGTATTTAGTGCCCCAATTACTGCAGATGCACTGACTTAAAGCATCTTGAATTGAGGCAAAGACCTAAGCATCTCAACCCTTTCTAGGTTATCAATCAAAAGTACCCTAAGGTGCGTGTGAGATGCTGGCTTCTAAATCTATAGGTGCATGCAGTTCTAGGGTTAGGGCCTAGGCTAAGTCCATTTGCGAAAAAACCCTAGTTTTGAAAGGGGGTAGTTTTGAAATAAAACTAAGTCGAGAAAAAAAAATTAAAAAACTGATTTTGAAATTAAGTAAAACAGTTTTTCAAATTCTTTTAAAAACTAATTTTTAAATTAAGTAAAGCAAAAAAAATCAAAAGTAGAGTTAATCTATTCTACAGAGCACAATCCTAACTGCCTTCTTAGTGAGCTGAACTCAGACTCAGGTAAGGGTTTTGTGAATATATCAGCTAAGTTAGATTTTGAGTCTATATGCTTAAGTACTATCTCACCCCTGGCTACATGGTCTCTTACAAAGTGATGTTTAACTTCTATGTGTTTTATTCTGGAATGTTAGATTGGGTTCTTAGTTAGATTAATTGAACTTATATTGTCAATAAATACTTGAGTTTGGGTGTAGTTGAGCTGGAAGTCCTTAAGAGTGTGCATCATCCATAAAAGTTGTGATACACACTCTCCTAAGGCTACATACTCAGCTTCAGTTGTGGACAGAGCTACACAGTGTTGTTTTCTGCTGCACCAACTTACTAGATTATTTCCTAACAGCTGGCAGCTTCCACTTGTGCTCTTTCTATCTAATTTACAACTAGCATAGTCAGAATCCGAGTATCCTGACAAATTGAAGGTTGAGGTTCTAGGATACCAAATCCCTACATTTAGGGTGCCCTTTACATATCTTAGTATTCTTTTTAGGGCTGCTAAGTGCATTTCCTTAGCATAGGTTTCGTATCTAGCACACATCCCTACAGCAAAAAGAATGTCAGGTCTGCTGGCTGTAAGGTACAGTAGACTACCTATCATACTTCTATATAGTTTGAGGTCTACTGCCTTGACTGTGGTTTGACAATGTTGACCATGGTTTGATCGTGTTGACCATGGTTTGACCGTGTTGACCATGTTGACCATGGTTTGACCATGATCTGAACTAAGGATTAACTCATAATTTAGGCATTAAAGAATTTACAATTGAGTCTTAATCTTACTGTCTCACCCAATCTAGGGTTTTCAATCACGTTAGCCTTATAGGATTTGTGAGACAGGTTTTGATAAAAGACTTTTTGAAAAACATAATTTATTTTGAAAGTCTTAAATAATTTTGAAAACAATTTTTTTTTAAAATATTTAAGTCTACAAGTAACTGAAAATTTGTGTTAGATTTAAATTTTACAAAGACTAATTTGAATTTGAATTTCAGAGATTGGCTTCCAGGTCTTGGCGAGGCACTAGGCCTTCTTTGGTCGTAGCCTTATTGGATCATCAACCCTTTCCTTGACAAAGCCTTTCAATAAAATTTCATTTTCAAAATTAATCTTTGAAAAATTCTGGTCTAACTAGTTTGGGTCTTGGATCGGTAGCTTCGGCTAGTTTCACCAATCTAAAGAGACCAAGTGTAGTTGATCTTATTAGAATTGGTTTCCCTAACGTACTATCATCTCACCTCCACCCAATACTATGTTGTCAAGTTTCAGTTAAGTTTGTTTAGTCCTTATACTAACCATTCCTAAGTCTAAGCATGGTAAATTGCAGAAATTTAAATAAACAATCAATCAGGCAAATTACAAGAATTAAATTCTATTTAACAATAAATATAGTTTTTAATTTGGCTCCCCCTGGACTAAAGCCACGGTAATGATTAGGCAAGATGTGAATCTTGTCCTTGGGGATCCAATATTGATTTGATCCAGTTGGTTTGTTCAGGTACAGTTTAGGTACCCATGCCTGAACTTTACTTCTAGACTGATTCAGTACAGCAAAGTAAGATCTTTGTCGGGATTTGGTTCTATAGCCAAGTCCGGATCGATTTAGAACGGACTTTTGTTTTCCAAGAATCATGTCAAGACCCTTGGAACCAGAAGTGAATCGTTCTAAGGCAGCTCTAAGATCTTTAACCTGAGTTTTCAGGGAGGAGTTCTCTTTCTCAAGTTTTTCAACTTGAGTAGGAGTTCCTTCTTGAACATTCTCAGTTAATGATTTAGAGTCAGCTCCCTCTTTCAGGAGTTTTACTTCCTGTCGGAGGGATTCGACTCGGAGTTTGGCTTTCGCCAAATCTCGGGAAAGATACGAAATAAGTTCATTTAACTGACTTCTATTGAAACCACTTACCTTGATTTCGCCGTCTTCTTAAAAGGTTAGTCTGCCGTCGTCCTGTTCAGACTCTGACTCGGTCTCGACTTCTTCTGAGGCGATCAGGGCTAGTAGGTTTGACTGGGGTGCTTCTTCTTCTTCTTCTGAGGAAGATTCGTCCCAGGTTGCTTGGAGTGCTTTCTTTCTTCTTGTCTTCTTGGTCTCCTTTAGGTTTGGACACTCCGTCTTGTAGTGGCCCTTCTTCTTGCACTCGTAGCAGGTCACGTTGGGCTTGTTTTTGTCATTTGTAGGTTCAGCTGGTTCGTCCTTTCTTCGGCTTATTTTCCGTCTGTTGGTTTGGTTCTTCAATTCTTTATAGAATCTTCGGGCCAATCGGACCAGCTTAGGTCGATCTCCTTCTTCATCTTCTGAGTCTGAGTCTGAGTTAGACTCGGGTTCAGGTTGTGGCTTCTTCTTTGTTGACCTTCCAGTTTTTCCTGCAACAAAGGCAATACCTTTCTCGGCCAAATTGTAGTTAGTTTGTTCATGCAGTTCTAATTCGGAAAACAATTCATCTAATTTTATTTTTGAAAGATCCCTTGAGACCTTGTATGCATCTACTATAGATGCCCACAAGGTGTTTCTAGGGAAAGCATTTAAAGCATACCTTATTAAGTCACGGTTTTCGACCTTGTGACCTATAGTGTGAAGACCATTCATTAATTCTTGGATTCGTGCGTGAAGTTGGGCTGCTGTTTCGTTGTCGGCCATCTTGATGGTATACAATTTGTTCAAGAGCAGATCTCTCTTGCTGATCCGAGTGTCTGATGTTCCTTCGTGCAGCTCGATCAGTTTCACCCATAGCTCCTTGGCACTGTTGAAGGGGCCCACCCGGTTCAGCTCCTCTTTTGTTAAGCCGCATTGGAGGGTCTGAGTCGCCTTTGCATCGGCTTTAATTTTGCGCTTCACAGCGGTGTCCCACTCTGTGTAGCTTTGAGGAACTCCTTCAGCATTTTTGGGTATCTCCAGTCCGGACTGGATGATTATCCACATGTCCACCTGAGTTTTCAGGTGGACCTCCATTCGACTTTTCCAGTAGGAAAAGTCTTCTCCACTGAAAAGTGGAGGTCTGGCGGTGCTGAATCCTTCTTGCATGGTCATTTAATCTGAAAAAAATAACTAACAAAAAAAAATTCCAAGACTTGGTCTTGGATTAGTAGTGCGGGATAAGGAAAATAAAATATCGAGGGGTGTTACACCAACCTCGATTAACGAAAAAAATTCGAACGAAAAATTTAGTAGAAATTCGAACGAGAAAAAGTAAATAAAAGAAATCCGAAAAATTTTCAAACTGGTGTTTGCACCAAATTTGAACTTCCCCGCTCTGATACCACTTGTTGGATCGAGAGAACCGATAGAGGGGGGGTGAATATCGGAAAGCGTTCGGATTTAAGATAGAGCATTTGCACAGCGGAAGATTAAAAGCAAAACACGCAAACACAGTTATTTTTACTTGGTTCGGAGCCTAGGTCGACTCCTACTCCAAGGCCCACGGTCGTTGATCATTTTCTGCGGGCAATTCTATAAGTGCGCAAAAAACAGTTTACATGAATTTTACAATTGCAGTATAGTAAACTTAAAGAAAAATTGCTCTTCGTTACCGACGTCCAATGTAGATTAAATCTTGGAGCGGAGGGACGTCGTCAGCTCGAGTTGGGAGGATTCTGGAGCAGTGCGCGGGAGCAGAAGAGCGTAGAAGCGTTGAAGAAATCGTTGCTCTGAGCCTTGGGGTCGAGGGCCCTTTATATAGCCGTGGAGAAGACTTTTCCTACTGGAAAAGTCGTATAGAGGTCCACCTGAAAACTCAGGTGGACATGTGGATCATTATCCAGTCCGGTCTGGAGATCCCCAGAAACGCCGAAGGACTTCCTCAAAGCTACTCTGAATGGGACAACGCCCTAAAGCGCAAGATAGAAGCCGACGCAAAAGCGACTCAGACACTTCAATGCGGATTGACGAAAGAGGAGCTGAACCGCGTGGGCCCCTTCAACAGTGCGAAAGAGCTCTGGGCAAAACTAATCGAGCTACACGAAGGGACATCAGATACTCAAATCAGTAAGAGGGATCTACTACTGAACAAACTCTACACCATCAAGATGGCCGACAACGAAACAGCAACCCAGCTCCATGCACGAATCCAAGAGTTAATGAACGGTCTTCACACAATAGGTCACAAGGTTGAAAACCGTGACTTAATAAGGTATGCCTTAAACGCGTTCCCTAGAAACACCTTGTGGGCATCTATGGTAGATGCATACAAGGTCTCAAGGGATCTTTCAAAAATAAAATTAGATGAATTATTTTCTGAACTAGAACTGCACGAACAAACTAACACCAATATGGTCGAGAAAGGTATTGCTTTCATTGTAGGTAAAACTCTAAGGACAACGAAGAAGAAGCCTGAACCTGAACCCGAGTCTAACTCAGACTCAGAAGATGAAGAAGGAGATCAAACGAAGCTGGTCCGACTAGCCCGAAGCTACTACAAGGAGCTGAAGAACCGAACCAACAAACGGAAAATCAGCCGAAGAAAGGACGAACCAGCTGAACCCGCAAGTGATAAAAACAAGCCCAACGTAACCTGCTACGAGTGTAAGAAAAAGGGCCACTACAAGACAGAATGCCCAAACTTAAAGGAAGTCAAAAAGACAAGAAGAAAGAAGGCGCTCCAAGCAACCTGGGACGAGTCTTCCTCGGAAGAAGAAGAAGAAGCACCCCAATCAAACCTACTAGCTCTGACCGCCTCAGAAAAAGTCGAGACTGAGTCCGAATCAAAACAGGACGACGGCGAGCTGACATTTACAGAAGACGGCGAAATTAAGGTAACTGGTTTTAATAGATGTCAATTAACTGAATTAATTTCATTTCTTTCTCGAGATTTGGCAAAAGCCAAACTCCGAGTCGAATTCCTCCGACAGGAAGTAAAACTCCTGAAAGAGGGAGCTGACTCTAAACCCTTAACCGAGAAGGTTCAGGAAGGAACTCCTACTCAAGTTGAAAAACTTGAAAAGGAGAACTCCTCCCTGAAAACTCAGGTTAAGGAACTTAGATCAGCTTTAGAACGATTTACATCTGGTTCCAAGGGTCTTGACATGATCCTTGGAAAACAGAAATCAGTTCTAAATCGATCCGGACTGGGCTATAGAACCAAATCCCGGCAAAGATCTTACTTTGCTGTACTGAATCAGTCCAGAGGTAAAATTCTGGCATGGGTACCTAAACTATGCCTGAACAAACCGACTGGATCAAATCAGTATTGGATCCCCAAGGACAAGATTCACATCTTGCCTAACCATCACCGTGGCTTTAGTCCAGGGGGAGCCAAACTGAAAACAATATTCATTATTAGATAAACAATTTTAATTCTTGATTGCAATTGCTTGTTTGATTGTTTATTTACTTTCTGCAATTTACCATGCTTAGATTTAGGAATGGTTAGTTAAGGACTAAACAAACTTAACTGAAACTTGATAACATAGTATTGGGTGGAGGTGAGATGATAGTACGTTAGGGAAACCAACTCTAATAAGATCAAGTTCACTTGGTCTCTTTAGACTGGCAGAACTAGCCGAAGCTACTGATCCAAAACCCAAACTAGTTAGACCAGAAATTTTTCAAAGAATAATTTTGAAAATGCAATTTCATTAAAAGGCTTTGTCAAGGAAAGGGTGGATGATCCCATAAGGCTACGGCCAAAGAAGGACTAGTGTCTCGCCAAGACCTGGAAGCCAATTTTTGGAATTCAAATTCAAATTAATTTTTGTCAAATTCGAATCTAACACAAAATTTCAGTTATTTGTAGATTTAAACATCTTTTCAAGAATTTAATTGTTTTCAAAATTAATCAAAATTTTCAAAACAGTCTTAACTATCAAAACCTGTCTCACGAAACCTATAGGCCTAACGTGATTGAAAACCCTAGATTTGGGTGAGACAGTAGGATTAAGACTCATTTCTTTTCGAGTTAATCCTGTAGTTCAAACCATGGTCAAACCCTGGTCAACATGGTCAAACCTTGGTCAACACAGTCAAACCTTGGTCAACACATTCAAACCATAGTCAAACCAATTAAACCATGGTCAAACGATGACAAGACATAAAGCTTGTCCTTATCTATTCAAACCCGGGTGCCCGGAACCACGCGGGCGCCCCCACCGACTCTTTTCCAACTCCCAAGACAGAAAAGCTGCCTCTGCCCTTGACCAGGGCGCCCGGAACCACGCAGGCGCCCCCATCACCTCCAATGCAGCAAAAGCTCTCTATTGAGGGCGCCCGGAGTGTCCCGGGCGCCCCCAACCAGTCCTTTACACTGCCTTTGGCAGCAACCCTGACCAGGGCGCCCGGAAGCTCCCGGGCGCCCCCGTTAAACTCCCTATATAAGGCACCCGAACCTCCTTTACTTCCCACACCAAAATCAACCTCCTTCTCCACTTCTTTCTATTCAAGAAGATCTTGCAAGTCCTCATTCTCAACTATGCCTCCCCGAGCCGTCCGGTATGATTATTGTTATTGTTATTGCATTTAAATTTATTTTCTCATGCAATATCTTTATTCTTCCTTTAATTTCCTTAACTTAGAAGACGCCGACCAAACCCGGTGCCGAACCTTGTCCGGACCCTAGATTTCCTAACCTAGAGTTATGTAATAGGTTTGCACAAACCATCTACAAGCCTATTAAAACAAGTTATCTCAATAGGCACTTCTTTACCCAATCATGTCCTGTCGCCATGAACATCATCAACTTCTATCAATTGGACAATCTTGTCTTCTGCACGCATACCATTAATGAATCTTTATGCGCAGAATTTTACAATAATATAATTCGACAAGATAATCTTATGTTTCATACCACTGTCCAAGGGATTCCTTTAACTATAACCCCGACTTTGTTGAACCGATTCCTAGGACTGCGACCCTCTCAGTCCACATTTTGCTGTTATCCTCCTAGGAACCCCCCATTTGATCATCCCTACTCATAGATTACCCTAGATACCATTCACTCCTATTTCTATAGGGCAGACCTCCCAGCAGATAGACGCTTCCAAGCTGTTGAACTTCAGGCCCAGAACTATGCCTTGTATAGAGTTCTGGTCCGTTGTATCTTACCACTCTCCACCAGAGACCTTGGGACTATGCGACCCTTTCATGCTTTCCTTCTTTATGCCCTAGTCCATCACCTTGACCTAGACATTGGACTCCATATGTTTCATACCATTCTGCATGCGTCCAGTGTCACGACCCAGGGACGAGTACGCACACCATATTGTCACATCATCACATCCCTCCTTCATCACCACGGTCGTGACATTACCGTTGGTGAAATTACCGCTATGACCGACTCTGACGAAATAGGATTTAGGAACTTTTCGTTAGCGGGTCTAGAGGTGTCGGCCACCGGGGTTCTTAGTTGGAGACGACACCGGGCCGAAGCACCAGTCGACTCAGACGAGGAGATAGAGGTTGACATTGGAGATGTAGCGGCAGCAGCCCGAGAACACATCGACGAGCCCGCTCCACCGACACTCTACCAGATAGTGACACATTTAGACACAAAGGTTCAGAGTCTTCGAGAGGAGGTCGAAGCCTACCACCTAGAGCAGATGGAAGCTCGTCGAGCTGATCGAGAAGTGGCTAACGCACGATACATAGAGATGATGGCACGATTTGATGCATGGCAGCCTGGCCCGTCTGATCATCTCGGTCCTTCATCTTAGATTCACTTAGCATTGTACCTATTTACTGCCCCTACTCAGTAGGGTTAACTGGTGTTTGACTATTTGACTTGTGTTGAACCTTGAATATCTGCTTTATTCTCTGTTGACCAGTTTATGAGTACTTGTCCTTTTTGCAGTTAGGATTGTACTCTGTAGAATAGATTAATGTTTTTTAATAGAATTTGAAAAACTGTTTTACTTAATTTCAAAATCAGTTTTCATTTTCGACTTAGTTTTATTTATATTTCAAAACTACCCCTTTCAAAACTAGGGTTTTTCGAATATGGACTTAGCCTAGGCCCTAACCCTAGAACTGCATGCACCTATAGACTTAGAAGCCAGCATCTCACAAGCACCTTAGGGTACTTTTTGATTGATAACCTAGAAAGGGTTGAGATGCCTAGGTCTTTGCCTTAATTCAAGATGCTTTAAGTCAGTGCATCTGCAGTAATTGGGGCACTAAATACAACTTATATAGCAATCAAGTTAAGTGTCAAGTTTAGAAAATCTAACTTGAACAGAAACACTTAATTTGACTAACCCTAGCAAAAACTACTGTTTATAACAGTTAGTAAGTAGCTAATTGGGTTAGACAGGTCCCTATAGAGAAAATTGAATGATTGTGGTTTAAGTCTAATTATGATTTGGTTCAGTACAGCAAAATCTTACTTATTTCCATTATTTCTGCTATATTTATTTGTTTTGATATATGGCAAAGGGGGAGAGATAGGAAAGGAGAGAGTAAAATTAATTTTTTTAAAAAAAAAAGTTTTCAAAATTTAATTTTCTTAACTCTATCCTTTATTCAAAAAGTATTCAAAAGTTTTTCTTTATTCAAAACTTTTTTGAAAAATACTCAAGCTTTCAAAATTTTGCTAAGTATTTAAGCCTTTCAAAATTTTTACTCAAGCTTTCAAAATTTTGCTAAGTATTTAAGCCTTTTCACTTAAGCTTTCAAAATTTTGCTAAGTTTTTAAGCCTTTCAAAATTTTCACTTAAGCTTTCAAAATTTTGCTAAGTACTCAAGCCATTCAAAATTTTATAACTTAAGCTTGTCAAAAGTTTTAAACTTTTATAAAGTACCTTAAGCTTAAGATTCTCAAAACTGGTCAAGTACAATGTTATTAAATACTTAAGTTTTCCAAAAGTACTGTATTAAGTTTTCAAAATTATTAAGTACTTAAGTTTTTTAATCATCCTACTAAAGTACTTAAGCTAACACTTTCAAAACCTTTGAGTACCTTGAAACTTAAAGCCTCAAACTTCTTAAGTACTCAAAAATCATGTTTCAAAAATCTTCCTATATACTTTTAACTTAAGATTCCTAAGTACCTAAAACTTAAGCTTTCAAAGTATAAGTAAAGTTTTTTTTAACCCCACGAATTTTTGAAAAATCTAGGGGGAGATTCCTTCCAGGGGGAGGGAACAAAGTTTAACATTTTTCATGCTTGCTTAAACTTAACTTTTTGAACTAAGGTTGCCATAAATCAAAAAGGGGGAGATTATTGGTGCAGAATGCACCAAAGTCAAACCTGTGTTTTGATAATGGCAACAGAGGTCAAAAGTTAAGTCTTACTTGTGTTTCTAACAAGTTACTCTAGTGTGCAGAGATAAAGTCCTAGCGAAGGAATGCTAAGCAACTGGCGAAGGAGTGCCAGTAGCAAAGCCCTAGCGAAGGACTGCTAGGCAACTGGCGAAGGAGTGCCAGTAGCAAAGCCCTAGCGAAGGACTGCTAGGCAACTGGCGAAGGACTGCCAGTAGGAAAACCCTAGCGAAGGACTGCTAGGCAACTGGCGAAGGATAGCCAGTATCCAAGTCCTAGCGAAGGACTGCTAGGCAACTGGCGAAGGACTGCCAGTATCCAAGACCTGACAAAGGACCGTCAGGCAAAAGTCCAACCAAAGGAGCGGTTGGCATCAGGTAAACTCTCCCGAGAGGAGTAGGTGAGGACGCATTCCCCGTCGAGGGAACAGTAGGCGTCGGTTCGACCTAGGGCTCCATTTTGGAGACCAAAGTCAGAACCAAGACAGCTAAGGCTGTATAAATAAATATTTTATTGTTGCATTGTGTTTTGGACTAACCCTGGATGCAGGACGAAGGAACGTGTGTCTGCAGCTCAGAAAGCCTCAAAGGAGAGAGGCAATGGCTGAGTAGGGCGCCCGAGTGTCCCGGGCGCCCCAAGGTGCATACAAAACAAGTAAAGAGAAAAGGGTTCAAATAGATGCTGGGTCGGGCGTCCCGTGCTCCGGGCGCCCCCGCTGCTCCCGGGCGCCCCCAGCGTCCCGGGCGCCCCCATGCGCAAGAAGCCTTCGAAGCCAGAAGATAAGATTTGAC
>JAGFNQ010003147.1:31618-84794 GCA_024364735.1 Boesenbergia rotunda | reverse complement strand
CCAGTTGGTTTTGATGTGATCAACCAAGTTAGGTTAGGTCCTGTTGGTTTTAATCCCTCTGCTAAGTATGCAGGAGCTTAGGTACGGAGGAAGTCGAGTGTAAGACGTAGCGGACGAGAAGGATTGTGCGGGGAAGTGAGCCGACGGGCTCGGTACAATCCGAGGGACGCGGATGCTGCGGAAGAGTACACCGGTGGAGCGAGAAGGACATGCGCGGTGTCCGAGGGACGAGAAGCCGGGAGGAAGGACGCTCGAGGGGCGAAAGGCCGGAGTCGGGTTCGGGTGAGCCTAACTCCGGTTGGCCGGAAATCACCCAGAAGACGAAGAATCAAAAAGACTAGTCCAAGCGCCCAAAAGAAAAGAGAAAATTATTTGGTGCCACGAAGGATTGAACCCAAGACCTCAACAACACACACTAACCCACTTACCATTTGGACTAAAGGCCGATGGCAGTAAAATGTTGCCGATATTACTACTTAGAGATTACAACAGCGACATGGAGATTCCAACAGCTATCTCGAGGAAAGATAAAGTTTTAATTAAAACTTAAAGAATAATGTTACATTATCCTTTAATCAAATCCAATGGATGCAGTTTAATCCCATCCAAGATCAACCATCCAGATTACATCCATGGATCAACGGCCAAGAGAAAAGTGATCAACAATCAACAATCCATATTTATTCTCTTAGGCTATAAATAGACTTAGAGGTTTTGCTTTAGAAATCAATCATTTAATTCATTCTTGTAAAATCTCTAGCGTGCTCTTTTTGTAAGGCTTCTCCGCCACAAGGAGATTTTTATTGAGCGTCCACTGCCTTGGAAGCAATGTTCTCAGTTGCGACCAAGTTCTTTTTTAAAGACGAGTGCCTCCACTTTCATATTTTTTCCCCCCGTCTATTCACCCCCCTCTAGCCGGTCCAACCCGATCCAACAAGTGGTATCAAAGCCAAGGTCGTCGCAGAATGACTAATCGCCGACTGCAGCAATTTCAAGAAAAATGGTTGGAGCCGTAATCTACCCGCCAAAATTTGAGGGGGAGTTCGCGATGTGGAAGCGTCGAATGCATATAGTTTTTAAAACTGATATTGAATTGCTAATAATTATGAAAAATGATTTTTCAGTTCCTAAAGGCAACAACGGCAAGGATAAAGAAATAGAATCGTGGACCAAGAAGGAGAAATCAGACTTTGAAGCAAACGACAAAGCTGAATTTCATCTACTAGCCGTTCTTCCCGCGCAAGAAGTTAATCGCATCGAGAATTACAACTCGGCAAAAGAGCTCTGGGAGAAATTCCTAGAATTGTATGAAGAGAAGAATAAGAAATCAGACATCGCCGCACTGAACACAAGGAAGATCCAACTCGATGATGAGTCCTCGTCAGAAGAGTCGGAAGGTCATAAATACGCGGGACTTGCGCTGATGGCAAATCATCAAGAAGAGAGCACTGATGAAGGGGGAGAGACCTCAGAAGAAAGCGACGACGAAAGATGAACCTCGTTTTTCGAAAGCGACCCGGTAAGTGAGGTATGTCTACTTACACCTGCTCGAATCTACTCGGTAATAAAATCCATGCTTAAGTCGATGAATAAATTAGAGATAGAAAATTCTGAGTTAAAAGAAAGATTTGGCACTGCATGCTCATCTGTTCTATCCGACCAATTAAAAATAGAAAATGAAAATTTGAAGAATCTAGTGGAGAAATTAGAAAAAGATATTGCATGTTTAAGAATTAAAAAGAATTTTTATCCTGAAAATCTGAATTGGTATGTTAAAAATCATAAGGGCCAGATTAGGAAATTTTCTAGAAATTATATTCCTCCAAAGTTTTTTATTAACCCCGTAGATGAAAATTTATTTTGGGTTCCAAAATTTATTTTAAACTGATAAGTTTTTTTGTGCAGAATTCTTTTACAAAAGTTATGTTAATATTTTTCAAATATTTTCAGTCAAAATTTGAAATTAAAATTTAAAAAAAAATAGATAAATAATTTATTTTTATTGATCTAATTTTTCATGATACATATATAGTGGAAAAACTCATTATAATTTTTTTTCGAAGTATTTTTTGATTTTTTTTAAAAAAAATTATTCTTCAAAAACATGTATCTGTTATTTTCAGACTTGATAAAAAAATTTAAAGCTGAAAATTTTTGTCTAAACTCATATCTTCATCTTCGACTTTAACAAAAATATTCAGATTTTTTTTCATAAATGTTCGATTTTTTTATGAATCGTTTATTGAAATATATTTTTTTCAATAAAAAAATTAGAATTAACTTCTGAAAAAATATGCCATTTTATATTTAAAAAATTTATGGTAATGCGATTCTTTAGAATATTTGTTATCACACTTAAAATTTTTTCTTCTTCCCTAATTATATTTTCCCTTCCCTATTTTTTTGTCCCATTTTTGCTGTGATCAAAGGGGGAGAGTAGTTCGGGGGAAGGTTATGTACATGATTGCAAAATTTTTTATGCTTAATTCTGTTATAATACTATTATTGTTTGTTGTTTATCCCTAACTAAACTTGGGTTGATGCACATCAAAAAGGGGGAGATTGTTGGTGCCCCAGTTGGTTTTGATGTGATCAACCAAGCTAGGTTAGGTCCTGTTGGTTTTAATCCCTCTGCTAAGTGTGCAGGTGCTTAGGTACGGAGGAAGTCGAGTGTAAGACGTAGCGGACGAGAAGGATTGTGCGGGGAAGTGAGCCGACGGGCTCGGTACAATCCGAGGGACGCGGATGCTGCGGAAGAGTACACCGGTGGAGCGAGAAGGACATGCACGGTGTCCGAGGGACGAGAAGCCGGGAGGAAGGACGCTCGAGGGGCGAAAAGCCGGAGTCGGGTTCGGGTGAGCCTAACTCCGGTTGGCCGGAAATCACCCAGAAGACGAAGAATCAAAAAGACTAGTCCAAGCGCCCAAAAGAAAAGAGAAAATTATTTGGTGCCACGAAGGATCAAACCCGAGACCTCAACAACACACACTAACCCACTTACCATTTGGACTAAAGGCCGATGGCAATAAAATATTGCCGATATTACTACTTAGAGATTACAACAGCGACATGGAGATTCCAACAGCCATCTCGAGGAAAGATAAAGTTTTAATTAAAACAATTAAAACTTAAAGGATAATGTTACATTATCCTTTAATCAAATCCAATGGATGCAGTTTAATCCCATCCAAGATCAACCATCCAGATTACATCCATGGATCAACGGCCAAGAGAAAAGTGATCAACAATCAACAATCCAGATTTATTCTCTTAGGCTATAAATAGACTTAGACGTTTTGCTTTAGAAATCAATCATTTTATTCATTCTTGTAAAATCTCTAGCGTGCTATTTTTGTAAAGCTTCTCCGCCACAAGGAGATTTTTATTGAGCGTCCACTGCCTTGGAAGCAACGTTCTCAGTTGCGACCAAGTTCTTTTTTAAAGACGAGTGCCTCCACTTTCATATTTTTTTTCCCCGTCTATTCACCCCCCTCTAGCCGGTCCAACCCGATCCAACAGGATTTGCAGATTTTGGGACGGGATTTGCTGTGGCTGTTGGAATGTTTGTTGTGGTTGCTGGACTTGTTGTTGCTGAGGGTTCTGTTGATAGAAAGAATTCCCATATTTAAGATTTGGATGATCCCTCCAACCAGGGTTATAGGTAGAGGAGTAAGGGTTATTGCTAGCTTGAAACTGTCCCCTAACCAATGTCGCTACTGTCTCATCTTGTTGGAGGGTGGGACATGAATTTGAGTTGTGCTCTTGACTAGAGCAAATACTGCATACCCTCATCACTTGGTTAGCTTGTGGAGGTACCGAGGAGTTGGAATTTTGGCTTGAATTATTAAGACTCATTTGCTTAACCGCCGATGTAAGCTCTACCAATGCATTCTTAAGCTCTCTTTGTTCATTAGAAGCCACCTGGACTTCATTAACTCCTCTAGTAGACAAAGCTCTACTTCCGAACTGTTGTGAGTTCTCAGTCATGTTTGAAATGAGCTCCCTAGCTTGTTCTGGCGTTTTGTTAACTAGGGCTCCTCCAGCTGCAGCATCTATCATAATTCTGTCCATCTGCAATAAGCCCTCATAAAAATACTGGATAAGTAACTGCTCACTGATATGGTGCTGTGGGCAACTGGAGCAAAGCTTGTTGAATCACTCCCAGTAGTCATAAAGTGTCTCCCCAACCATTTGCTGAATGCCACAAATACTTTTTCTGATGATTACAGTTCTGGAGGCTGGGAAGTATTTCTCTAGGAACGCTTTTTTCATAGAAATCCAGCTAGACACGTGCCCAGTAGGTAAATAGTAAAACCAGTCTTTTGCTGCTCTAGTCAGTGAAAAGGGAAAAACCCTCAGCTTGATATCTTCTTTTGAAATACTCTGAGGCTTTATGGTGGAGCATACAACGTGAAACTCATGCAGGTGTCTATTTGGATCTTCTCCAGATAATCCTTGAAATTTGAGCAATAAGTGAATGAGTCCAGATCTGAGCTCAAAATCGCCAGCCAGCTCTGGATAAGCAATGCTGGAATACTGAAATGTGTAGTCTGGTGCTCCGAGTTCCTTCATAGTCTTCTGGTGGTCTGTCATGATACTGCCTGAATGAGTGGGAAAAGTTTGAAGAGAAGGAATATCAATGGTCTCTGAAAGTATGCCTGGGTTCCTCCTTGCTCTGAAAGTTCTCTCAATTTCAGGGTCAAATTCTTCAAGATCACCACCTGTAGACCTGGTCATAAAATCAAAAACAAATCGTAGTAAAAGTATATAGAAAGATGAAACAAGTAAAATAAATCACAAGATATAGCAATAAGTACAAAAAATGAATCAAGAAAAAAATATGAAACAAGCATACAAGCAAAATCAAACAACTCAACTAGTAGCATCCCCGGCAACGGCGCCAAAAATTTTGATGGCCGCTAACTAGGTGCCACAAATGTGGGTCTCAAAATTTAGATATGTGTAAAGCTGAAAACCCTTTTTGCTATCAGAGAATAAAAGCGTAGTAAAGGGGCCACAGGTCGTATTTTTTCCTAGGGCTAGTTGAGAGTATTTGATTTGAGCTCGAGTTTATGTGTCGTTGATATTTTTGGGTTTCAAATAAGATTTGAGTTTGGGTTGCAATTCAGAAAAGAAACATAATGAAAAAGGAAAGAAAAATAGACTATGGAACTCAAGCTAAGTAATGGCACTTAAGGACTTAACCAATTATGAACTTAAGCAAACCAATGCAAATTAGACAACTTTGATGAATACAACTGAATTCAAATGAAAGAATACTCGACAATTTGTATTGAACTTCAGCTGAATTGAAACTAAAAGAAATCAAGTGCCAAACAAGCTATCCAATAATCGAGAATGAGTGTTCACTTGATACAACTTGTGGAAATGAAACAACTGAGTGTGCCGAAAAGCAAAACTTATGTGCCAACACTAATACTAATGCAGGAACTATAAACCTAAGGCAGAAATGAGATTTAAAATTCAGAAACCACTTAATGCAAAACACACTGATTTCAAATGTAATGGTACTCCAAAAGTTGTGTTAATTTTTGACACCACTCAATGCCGAAACTTCATTCAATTAAAGGTGCAGAATTTCAAACTGAGATGCAGAAATAACAACTGAAATTCAGTGATAAGCTAGATGAAAGACAAGCTGATTTCAATCTCTATAACACACTAGAATTTGCATTCAACTTGGCACAAACTAGGGATGGAATTTCACTTGAAACATATTGAAAAAGTGAAGCAGAATTGATACACAAGGGAGGTGTTTAGGTGCCGAAAGCTGCTGCTAAATGCAGAAATTGTAAATTGTCAATTCAGAGATAAATTGATCAACTCAGTTGGAAGGTGAGACTATAAATGAAATGCTATGCATGAGCTGAAAGAATTTCGAATCTAGTTACTGATCAAGCTAACACACATCTAATGCATGAATGCAGAAACTCAGCTTCAAACCAAAAACAGAGCACATGCAACTAAAAACGAATGCTCAAATTCACTGTTCGGACAAGATTAATACGGACTAATGATCACTGAACACAAAATTCAGAATCTTTAGCTGAAACTTGCTGGAAGAAAACTGATACGCACTGCAAATAACTGATACGCAGAAATACTAAACTGAACAAAACTCAGAAATGAAACTAAATATGAAACAAACTTATATCAACTAAATTAACATACTAAATGTGGTCTCTAACTTCAGGAACTAAGACTAGGCATGAACTGATATAGAAATAAACTGAAAAACCCAGAAACTAAAGTGAAATTGCAGAAATAGAAGTTGATACGCAAGAACAGAAACACCACTGATACAAATTGTAGAGAGACTGAAATTAAGTGAAATGTTAACTAAACAAGCTATCAAACTACTTAACTTGAAGGATTTAAAACCTAATTACGGCAGATACAATTCAGAAAGGGAAGCTACAGCAGCTGATACCATGTTCAGAAATGAAATTGCGGCAGAAATTAAAACTACAGCTAATAATTGAAAATTCACTAGGAAAACTAATCCTCAATTACACCCTTAGCTCAAGAACTCCTTGCTCGTCACACAAGGGTGAGCCTCGAACCCGTAAGCTCCACAAATCACTGGGAAAACTCAATCTGCGATCGAATTCAACTCAGCTTGCTCAAATCTGAAATTTCCATTCGATTCCTTCAATCTCGCTGCGGTGGATTGCGCTGATGGCTTAGAATTGATCCGAGCACTTCAAGGAACCCCTCCAGATAGCTCGGATAGAAAAAATGATGCACCACCGAGATCAAAGATTGTGAACAGCAGAGCCAAGGAAACCTCACATCAATTCTGTTTCTTGGGCAAATTGAGGCTGGAAACTTCACGGATGATCTTCCCAATGACCTAGCACTTGATCTAAACAAAGAATTGAGTGGTCGCGCCCTTGGATTGAAGAAAATTCAAGAACAGATGAAGAACTATCGAAGAAGACGAAGGCTTGCGGTGAAGACGCGACGACTGCAGTTGAGGAGAAAATTTGATTAAATACTTAGGAATGAACGACCCAGATTGTCTAGAGAAAATCCAACGGCTGATCTTTGTCCGATCTGAACCAAACTTTGATGATGTTGATCAAGGGTCAAGATCTACCTCGGGGTAGCTCGGATCTTCCAGATTTGCAATGGATGGCCCAGATCAACCTGATCTTTAAATGGACAGTCTAGAACCCTCTGAGCATGATCCAACGGTTGAATGACCTCTGATTGGAATGAAAATCTCAGATCATGACCTCAGTGCTTGATCAACCCTAACCCTAGCTCGGATTTCCTCAGAAGTTCCCAGATGGCTCAGATCTAGCCGTTTCCGAATCGGACGACCCAGATTTGTCTGAAACTTGATCACTCGATCCGGGTCCACTTCCGACTCAAATCTGACCCAGCATAACTTAGGTCCATGATCATTTCATGCCTACAAAAATATATCATAATTTAGTGGCAAAATAATTTAAATATATCAAGATTTGCAATTAAGTCCTAAATAGTAGTAATTCCTAGAACCTAGCATAAATGCAAGATTAAGCAAGTAAAATATGGGTCAAACTTGGATTTAAGCATCTGAAATGATCAATAAAATGATACTTATCAATTGCCCAGAATATATCATGCCTATCAAGAGTTGATGGAGATGTGCAAACAGGCATCACTTCAAAGAAGCCTGAAAGATCTTCAATTTTGCTCGCGTATCCCCTTACCGTACCATTATCAAAAACCTACAAGGAAGTATGGTTTAAGAAAGGTGAAGTCATACAAAGGAAAGCCCCACAAATCGCATGTAAGGGTCATAAAAGAGAAATATCAGAATGATCGAGCAAAGGTACGCAAATGTAAATGCTTTATTTGTGGTGAAGGACACTTTGCACGAGAATGCAGGAACAAAGTGGGAAACAAGGAGAGAATAACAATGCTAAGTGAACTAGATTTACCTGAAGACTATGATATCGTATCAATAGATCCCGAGGAAACAGATAGTGACACAATCTGCAGCATCTCGGAAGGCGAATACGATACAGAGCACTATTGCAGTCTAGTAACAAGTTCTTTACCTAAAACCTTATTTGTGTTAATAGGGGAAACCCATGGATGGCAGATTCAGGTAGACATACCAGAAGGACAATATGCATGTGAACATGAATGACAACTGAATCAGGAGATAAGCTCTGAGTTCATCAAGTGCATTTTCTGCAAAAGAATTACGAACCAGAGATCAAGGGGCCATTGCGTAAATTGTAAACTAACCACATGCACTCTATGTGCAGGGAGTTATTTAAAGCTATCACTCAAGCCGTTACCACCACCAACGGTACAGTATGATGATAGAAGTTTGATTTCAAAACTGATTAATTATACTCAGTATTTGATAACAGAAAACTAAAAGCTGAAGGAGGAGCCATCTAGAGTCCTGAGAAGAAATCAGAAGAAAAATTATCCGAAGAATTGATGGAAGATTTACAACAACTATCATTGGAAGACCTTAATGACAAGGGAAAAGAACAGGTATCTTATCTAGAAGAACAAGTGGTTTCCAAAATATTAGATGACCAAGTATCTCAAAGGAATACACTTAACTGTCTCTTCAACATTATAGTAAGTTTGGAAATATCAGATGTGCAGCCTTTTAGTGTCAATGCAATATTGGACACCAGGGCAACATCTTGCTATATCGACACCAGGTCAATTCCAATTAAGGCTATTGTACCAAATGCGTATACTATATTAATTAATGGTGTCAACTCCCAACAGAAGGCTAAGATGAAGTTAAAAATGGCGCAAATGGTGATCGGAGAAAATAAATTCAGAATTCCATTTACCTATGCCTTTGACATGACTCTAGGAAAAGGAGTACAAATGGTGCTAAGATGCAAATTTATATGCAGCATGCAAGGAGTAAGAATAGAATGTAACACTGTTACTTTTTATAAGAATATCACTACAATTGCTACAAACCAGAGTGTTGCGGCTGCAATTGAAGAACTCGGACTCGAGGAAATGGAATATATTCAGCTTCAAGAAGAAGTATATTTTGCGGGTACTATTTCTAATCAGAATATTCTGCATAAACATGACTCTTTATTCAACAAATTGAAGGAGCAAGGGTATATAGGGGAAAACCCCCTTCAGCACTGGTCCAAGAATTGTATTCTATGCAAAATAGAAATCATCAATCCCGATATCACTATCCAAGATAAGCCCCTGACAAATGTTTCACCAGCATTAAAAGAAGCTTTTAAGCGGCACGTAGAAGCACTTCTCAAACTTAATGTTATTCGACCAAGTAAGAGTCGACATCGGACAATGGCGATGATAGTACAGTCAGGAACATCCATTGATCTCATTACTGGAAAAGAAACTAAAGGCAAAGAGCGTATAGACTTCAACTACAAGACACTCAATGATAATACGTATAAAGATTAGTATAGTCTTCCAGTGATCAACACCATACTGAAAAAGGTGGGGAATTCAAAAATCTATTCCAAGTTTGATCTAAAATCGGGATTTCATCAGATCGCCATGGACCCTCTTTCTATTGAATGGACAGCTTTCATCTGTCCATCTGGTTTATTCGAATGGTTAGTAATGTCGTTTGGCTTGAAGAATGCTCCTGCAATATTCCAACGGAAAATGGACCAATGTTTCCAAGGTACGGAAGAATTCATTTTTGTTTATATTGATGATATTTTAGTATTCTCAAATACAGAGCGAGAACATATCAAGCATCTGGAAATAATGCTTGGTATCTGTGAGAAACATGGCTTAGTACTCTCCCCAATCAAATACAAAATTGGAGTCCCAAAAATTGAGTTTCTAGGAGCAGAAATTGGTGAAGGAAAACTTAAGCTGCAACCCCATATTATTAAGAAGATAACGGAATTCAAGGATGAACAGTTGAAAGAGAAGAAGGGGCTCAGATCCTGGTTAGGAATCTTAAATTATGCTCGTACCTATATTCCTAACCTAAGCTCCAAGCTTGGGTCTCTTTATGAAAAGACGTCACCCTATGGTGACAAAAGAATGAAAAATTCTGATTGTTATCTTTGCGAAAGACGCTGGGGTCAAAGACATCAATAGGCAGAATAATACTATCATAGAATTATTATTGTCTATCAATGCAAAACTTGATCTTTTAATTAAAAAACCTATTGAGCCTAATAATCAGGTTGTAGATCTTGCTAAACAGCTTGAAGTACTAAATCTTGGAAAAGTAAGAACAAAGAAACCAGAACCGTTCTTCGTCTATAAAGATCCTTTAAAAATTCATAAAGAAGAGAAGGAAAAAACTCAAGAAGGATGAACCCAAGGATATTCCACAAGAAACTAATGCCGAATAACACAAGGCTTACTATTACTGAAACGGAAGGTGATATACAACCAGCTGTATCATCTCAAGAAGATCAAGTTTGAAGCTACCGAAGAATGGCTAGGTTAAGACATGAAGTACAAAGAAGGCTCTCTGGAAGAAGAAATAATACTAGAATCTGGAAAGCCAACTCCATCCTGAGGCAGAACTAGAATTATCCCAACAACAAAGAGCATTACTGGTACCTGCTGAAACACTTTATAGTACTTATTGATCAGAACCAAGACATAGAGTTTATCAGTATTATTCTGAAACAAGAATTCTAGTAACTGAAGGGCAACAGAACCTATCTCTAATCAACCCGGAAAGCTATGCAATACTTAGGCAAGAAGGTATGCAACTAATCCATTTAGGGTTAGTTATGATTCACATACATGCCCTTCATCGCAGGAATGCAGGCACTAATGCTTTAATAGTCCTACGGGATACCAGATGGAGTGATGATAGATCAATTATTGGTACAATGGAAGCTGATCTCTCTGAAGGTAGTCAATTAGTTTATATTGCACCAAACTTATTAATTAGTATTGAAGAATTTTTCATCATATTGAGCTTGTCATTCAATCACATGGTTATGAAAATTAGAATTTTGCGGAAAGCAATCTATTAATTACAAGAGGGCTAATAGGCAAGCTAACCAATACTAGTCATACAGGATTTCGTTATAATATTTAAAATGTTGCAGATTACTTCGCTAGTACAGGAATTAATGCAGTCCCAGCAACTCCAAGAACTACAGCAGAATTACAAGGAATGAGGTGGATATTGCAACCACCCAAAGTATCACAAGTTAGAATCCACAGGTTGTACGCACAACTACCCTGTTGGATGGTTCAATCTCACTGGCCTTTACAGGATATCAATCCACCGGAAATCCTAGGCTCAGTAGAGTTAATGAAAAATATATTGAAAACATGAATGAAGAGGAATTCGTGGCACCTTGCTTCTCTGACTATCCTGAAATATGGGATACACTAGGAGAGCCTAGTGGAAGATATGATTTTATGGTCAAATACACACCAACCCCAACTATTAATGAAGGAGTATTAACAGAATAACAACTAAAGGAATATATATTTCCAAGTATTTGGGATAGCACTCCCTTGGAAGATGATCCTGAATGAGATATTGATGAACTTCCAGAACCATCCCCTGAGCCGAAAATTCAAGAATACAAAGAAGAAGAAGAAGAAGAAGACCCTGAAACATATTTCCTAGGCCTTCAAAATTTAGAAACAAATTATCCAGCTCAAATACCAGAGCATGTACAACAACTAATATACTGGGAAAGCTCAGATGCAGAATCAGAAGCATATGGAAAATAAGTAGTACAACATGTAGAGCAAATAGAAGCACAGCTACAACCACCACTCACTAATGGCTGGTATGATCCTATTCAAGAAAATATGATTATTGAAGAATTTCTTGACAGGATACCACAAGGACTAGCAGGAGGAACGTGGTTATGGGACAGACTCAGAACAAAATGAGGATCAACAATATTCTGGCACTAATAACAGGGTAAGTGAAACATCTCAGTTAACTACTGATATTTCAAATTTGAATATTCATGAGACTACAGAATCGGCGGAAGGACAGGAAGCAGCACATGTTCACACTGAACAATAGTAGAACAGCTAGAATACCCAATACTCCGAAAATTAGTCCAGAGCTTATCAAAAGAAAAGGCTTTCGCCTCTACAGCAGATTCAACAATCTCTACTTACCGATAAGCCAATGAGCCATTAATGGGGCAAATTAATTACCCTCCAGCTCAAGGCACAACTCCTCAATTCACAGATAATGGGCCTTATAAGGGTAAACTCAAAGGAAAGACGTTAGATCACCAGGCATGGACACTCCCTTCAGCGCAACAAACTACTGGAGTCATACTAATACTTCTAGAAGATATTGGTCAGTATCATGATGTTATTTCTCGTTGGGAATCAATTATTAATAATTTAGTTAATGAAAATCTTCTTGGAGAAAATGAAAAAAAGATGTGGATTCAATGACGAAAGATTTATGCACGAGAATATGAGGAACTTATTCAGATGGCGGGAGAATCTCAAAATATATTATCAGTTATTCAGAGATTTATTCTATTAGAAGATCCTTACCAAGGAACAACAGTTGAACAAGATAAAGCATATATTGACCTTAAAAGACTTACCTGCTCTAATATGAAGGATATACTCAATTTCCTGAATGATTATAAAGTCTTAGCAGCAAAATCAGGAAGAATGTTTATCAGTCCAGAATTATCGGATAAATTATTCCGAAAACATTCACTACTAATTGCAAATGATGTGGAAGCTGCCTTTAAGGTACGTCATGCAGGTAATCAAATTGGTGTAATGCCCAGAATACATTTTATTTATCAATATTTGGCAGAAATATACAAAAGAGCAGCAATCCAACGAAGTGTCAAAGATTTGGCTTTCTGTAGCAAAATACCTATACCTGGATACTATGAAGGAAAACAGAAGAAATATGGCTTAAGAAAATCAAAGACATATAAAGGAAAATCACATGATACACATGTACGGGTATTCAAAAAGAAGAAGGTTGAGCAACAACACAAATGCAAATGCTTTATTTGTGGAGAACCTGGACACTTTGCCAGAGAATGTAAAAGAAAAACTGGAAATCTTACTCGAGCAATTATCATGGATCAGCTTGATTTACCTTCAGATTGTGATTTATTACCAGTTGATTTAAATGAGCCAGATTCTGATGCAATTTGCAGTCTTTCTGAAGGAGAAGCTGGGCCCATCAATTATTCAAAATATGCCTTAGAAGATTTACAATGAGAAAGTGTCTTTATGATGAGTGATGAAGAATGTGGATGACGTTCTCGCGTCTTTGTTGGTGATACTATAAAGAATTGTCCACATAATTGGGAGGAAAATAAAACCGTTTCTGAAACCAAGTACCTCTACTGTACTTTCTGCAAAATGATTGCAACTGACATTATGCGTATTCATTGTTTACAATGTAGAATGGTTGTATGCCCATCATGCAACAAATATTACTTAGGGAAAACCATCCCTTACAAAGAAACACAGCTTATACCGCCATATCAAAAGCAGGAAGAAATTATTCGGGAATTATTGGACTACACGCAACATTTGCAGTCTAGTATTATCAAACATAAGGGAAAGACTATTATGGTTGAAGATGATGATGAAGATCAAGCTTCAGACAAGGAATTTGTGTCATTTCTTCGGGGGAAAGAGGAGGTGACAGAGGTAACTTTTGCATTTCTTAAAATTCGAAGGTTAACTTAGACGGTAAAAATTCCTGAACGACAAACTAAGGGAGCAACAGGATATGATCTTTTTCTTGACGAAGCAATACAGATCGCTGCAAGAGATAGAAAATTAGTAAAAACAGGAATAAGCTTGGAATTTCCTGAAGGACATTATGCATGGTCGCAGGTACGACTCAAGTTAGATGTGGGAGCAGGAGTAATTGATGCAGGTTATCGAGGTGAAATTCAAATCTTACTTATAAATAATTCTGACAGCATAATTTCACTTTAAGGTGACAGTGTGACATAATTTATTCAGGAAAGAATTATTACTCCTCAAATTGAAAAAGTTGCGACTTTGACTCCTACCCAAAGAAATACAAGGTCATTTGGTTCAACAAACAACAACAGTATTGAAAAAGAAGTAGCATTCTCTGCTCCAACAAAATATTTACTCAATAGGCTATATAATATGGAAATAGTCTTTCATATCCCTGGTATTCCTGACACAAAAGTTCAAGTAATTTTGGACACAGGAGCAACAAAATATTGTATTTGCAAAGACGCTCTTCCAAAGGAAGCCTTTAAAGAAATAAACTACAAAGTTGTTTTCTCGGGTATAAATTCTCAGCAAGAAACAAGGATGAAAGTTAAGGATGGTATGATAACTATCAATACTCATAAATTCCGAATTCTTTTTACTTATCAAATGTACATGAATTTAAAGGATGGAATTCAAATGCTCTTGGGTTGTAATTTTATTTGAACAGTAGCAGGGGGACTTCGAATTGAATGATCAGAAATAACCTTCTATAGAAGTATTACAACCATTAATACTACGCCGGAAGTCAACATTTCCATCTCCAATTCGGTATAGCATGTGTTGAAATGTTGACTTCCTGCGTAGTATTAATGGTTGTAATACTTCTATAGAAGGTTATTTCTGATCCTTCAATTCGAAGTCCCCCTGCTACTGTTCTAATAAAATTACAACCCACGAGCATTTAAATTCCATCCTTTAAATTCATGTGCATTTGATAAGTAAAAGGAATTCGGAATTTATGGGTATTGATAGTTATCATACCATCCATAACTTTAATCCTTGTTTCTTGCTGAGAATTTATACCCGAGAAAACAACTTTGTAGTTTATTTCTTCAAAGGCTTCCTTTGGAAGAGCGTCTTTGCAAATACAATATTTTGTTGCTCCTGTGTCAAAAATTACTTGAACTTTTGTGTCAGGAATACCAGGGATATGAAAGACTATTTCCATATTATATAGCCTATTGAGTAAATATTTTGTTGGAGCAGAGAATGCTACTTCTTTTTCATTACTGTTGTTTGTTGAACCAAATGAACCTGTATTTCTTTGGATAGGAGTCAAAGTCACAACTTCTTCAATTTGAGGAGTAATAATTCTTTCCTGAATAAATTATGTCACACTGTCACCTTAAAGTGAAATTATGCTGTCAGAATTATTTATAAGTAAGATTTGAATTTCACCTCGATAACCTGCATCAATTACTCCTGCTCCCACATCTAACTTGAGTCGTACTGATGCTCCGGATCTTGCTGCCGACCTTGCATAATGTCCTTCAGGAAATTCCAGGCTTATTCCTGTTTTTACTAATTTTCTATCTCTTGCAGCGATCTGTATTGCTTCGTCAAGAAAAAGATCATATCCTGTTGCTCCCTTAGTTTGTCGTTCAGGAATTTTTACCCTCTAAGTTAACCTTCGAATTTTAAGAAATGCAAAAGTTACCTCTGTCACCTCCTCTTTCCCCCGAAGAAATGACACAAATTCCTTGTCTGCAGCTTGATCTTCATCATCATCTTCAACCATAATAGTCTTTCCCTTATGTTTGATAATACTAGACTGCAAATGTTGCGTGTAGTCCAATAATTCCCGAATAATTTCTTCCTGCTTTTGATATGGCGGTATAAGCTGTGTTTCTTTGTAAGGGATGGTTTTCCCTAAGTAATATTTGTTGCATGATGGGCATACAACCATTCTACATTGTAAACAATGAATACGCATAATGTCAGTTGCAATCATTTTGCAGAAAGTACAGTAGAGGTACTTGGTTTCAGAAACGGTTTTATTTTCCTCCCAATTATGTGGACAATTCTTCATAGTATCACCAACAAAGACGCGAGAACGTCATCCACATTCTTCATCACTCATCATAAAGACACTTTCTCATTGTAAATCTTCTAAGGCATATTTTGCATAATTGATGGGCCCAGCTTCTCCTTCAGAAAGACTACAAATTGCATCAGAATCTGGCTCATTTAAATCAACTGATAATAAATCACAATCTGAAGGTAAATCAAGCTGATCCATGATAATTGCTCGAGTAAGATTTCCAGTTTTTCTTTTACATTCTCTGGCAAAGTGTCCAGGTTCTCCACAAATAAAGCATTTGCATTTGTGTTGTTGCTCAGCCTTCTTCTTTTTGAATACCCGTACATGTGTATCATGTGGTTTTCCTTTATATGTCTTTGATTTTCTTAAGCCATATTTCTTTTGTTTTCCTTCATAGTATCCAGGTATAGTTATTTTGCTACAGAAAGCCAAATCTTTGACACTTCGTTGGATTGCTGCTCTTTTGCATATTTCTGCCAAATATTGATAAATAAAATGTATTCTGGGCATTACACCAATTTGATTACCTGCATGACGTACCTTAAAGGCAGCTTCCACATCATTTGCGATTAGTAGTGAATGTTTTCGGAATAATTTATCCGATAATTTTGGACTGATAAACATTCTTCCTGATTTTGCTGCTAAGACTTTATAATCATTCAGGAAATTGAGTATATCCTTCATATTAGAGCAGGTATGTTTTTCAAGGTCAATATATGCTTAATCTTGTTCAACTATTGTTCCTTGGTAAGGATCTTTTAATAGAATAAATCTCCGAATAGCTGATAATATATTTTGAGTTTCTCCCGCCATCTGAATATGTACCTCATATTCTCGTGCATAAATCATTCGCCATTCTCTCCAAGAAGACTTTCAATAAATTGTACCTTTTGCTTATTATCAATCCAGGTACGCTCATTAACTAAATTATTAGTAATTGATTCCCAACGAGAAATAACATCATGATACTGACCAATATCTTCTAGAAGCATTAGTAAAGCTCCAGTAGTTTGTTGCGCTGAAGGGAGTGTCCATGCCTGGTGATCTAACGCCTTTCCTTTGAATTTACCCTTATAAGGCCCATTATCTGTGAATTGAGGAGTTGTGCCTTGAGCTGCAGGGTAATTAATTTGCCCCATTAATGGCTCATTGGCTTGCCGGTAAGTAGAGATTGCTAAATCTGCTGTAGAGGCGAAAGCCTTTTCTTTTGATAAGCTCTGGACTAATTTTCGGAATATTGGGTATTCTAGCTGTTCTACTATTGTTCAGTGTGAACATGTGCTGCTTCCTGTCCTTCCGCTGATTCTGTAGTCTCATGAATATTCAAATTTGAAATATCAGTAGTTAACTGAGAAGTTTCACTTACCCAGCTATTAGTGTCAGAATTTTGTTGATCCTCATTTTGTTCTGAGTCTGTCCCGTAAAATTCATACCACGTTCCTCTTGCTAGTCCTTGTGGTATTCTGTTAAGAAATTCTTCAATAATCATATTTTCTTGAATAGGATCATACCAGCCATTATTGAGTGGTGGTTGTAGTTGTGTTTCTATTTGCTCTGCATGTTGTATTACTTGTTGCCAATATGCTTCTAATTCTGCATCTTAGCTTTCCCAGTATATTGGTTGTTGTACATGGTCTGATATTTGAGCTTTCTCAGTATATTGGTTGTTGTATTGGCAACCCAATGAGCCATTAATGGGGCAAATTAATTACCCTCCAGCTCAAAGCACAACTCCTCAATTCCCAGATAATGGGTCTTATAAGGGTAAATTCAAAGGAAAGGGCATGGACACTCCCTTCAGCGCAACAAACTATTGGAGCCATGCTAATACTTCCAGAAGATATTGGTCAGTATCATGATGTTATTTCTCGATTAGAATCAATTACTAAAATTTAGTTAATGAGCGGATGCACCGCGAGGTATCAGCATTTTGGGTACTTAGTCGGGCGTGTGCATCCCAGACCAAGCCTAAGTACCCCGGACATTGGACGCACCGCGAGGTATTAGGGCTTTGAGTACTTGGTCGGCGTGTGTGCATCTCAGACCAAGCTTAAGTACCCTGGTCATCGGCTACACCGCGAGGTATTAAAGTTTTGACTCTCTCGATAGTGCATTGCTACTTTAGAGGAGGCGTCACCTTTTATTATTTGAGTTTGTTGCAAGGCCGCAAAAATACAAAAAAGAACGTTTATTATATAATGCAAATCCTACCGGGACAAGGGGAGCCAGAGACGATTGCCCGGCCCGGCCTCCCTATTACTGGCCCTTCTCCTTATGTGCATGACCTCCTTCAGCTAGCCCTCAAGACCCCTTGGGTTCTTTCGGGACTTTGTTCGGACCTCCCCGCTGTAGCATCGTCGAGATACTAGCTGATCTCCCCTGACTTTCACCATTCGGTCACCTACCGGGAACTTTATCTTCTGGTAGTACACAGAGACCACTGCCTGGAAAGTGCTAAGCGCAAGTCGACCCAAGATGACATTGTAGGAGGAGGGTGCATCTACGATCAAGAAGGGAGCCCTTCTGGTCCTCTCCAGTACGTCACTTCCCAAGCAGAGCGACAGGGTAATCTGCCCTATCGGTTGTACTCGATACCCCATAAAGTCAAACAATGGGGTCGAGACCGGGAGCAGTTCCTCTTCATCGATCTGCATCTGTTCGAAAGTCGCTTTATACAAGATGTTCACGGAGCTCTCTGTGTCCACAAAGATGCGCTTAACCTCGTAGTTAGTAATACGAGCTACGGTCACTATGGCGTCTTCATGGGGAGCTTCCACTTCTTCCAGATCAGTGGGACCAAAATATATTGTAGGGTCGGGTTCCTAACTCCGGCTGGTTTCAATGGAGTAGTTTACCAATCGCCGGGTAAGAGACTTACTCGCTCGGTTAGAGTCCCCTCCAATAGATCCTCTGGAGATGACTCCCACATGACCCAAGGGCGGACCACGCATGGGGACCTTGCCCTTCCGGGGGTCTCTTTCGAAGGAGAGAGATCTTCGGGGTGCGGGCCCCTGACTCCTATCTCGCGATCGTGATCGAGACCGATGTCGGACCTCGTTTTCCCCGGCATGCTGTCGTCAAGGAGAAAAGCTTCGCCTTGGCGACCTTCTGCGATACCCCAACTTATTCCACTTTCTTCGAGGTTTAGTGTCTACCTCCTCGCCGAACTTCTTCTTCAAGGCGTGACACTCCTCAGTGGAATATGTCGAGCTGCCATGGTAACTACAGTACCTTGGTGATGGCTCTGGGTGCTCGGTGTCTACCGTCTCAACCAGTCGGTGCCTACCAACCCACTAGTCATTCCCAGGGTGAAGGTCTTTTCCCCAAGCTGGGGCCGAGGCTCCCTCCTGTTTGATCGGAGAGCCACCGGAGAAAGGCTCCGACTGGATCTTTGCGAAGAGCGTACTGTACTTCTTCCACATTGACATGCTTGACGGAGCGTCCCAACAAATCATCGAAAATGACGGGGGGCTTCTTTACCAAAGATCGGAAGAAGTCCCCTTCAGCGAGCCCTTGGGTGCAGGCACTGACGAGTATCTCTGATGTTGTGTTGGGCACGTTTTGCGCCACCCGGTTGAACCTTTGGATATACTCCTTGAGTGGTTCCTTAGGCTTCTGCTTGAGGGCGAATAGATTAAGTGATATCTTCTGGTAGCGACGACTGCTCGCGAAATGGTCAAGGAAGGTTGTCTTGAACTCCGCAAAGGAGTTGATGGAACCATGTGGCAGCCTCTGGAACCACCGCTGAGCTACTCCGGACAAGATGTTCAAGAACACCCGGCACTTCACACCGTCAGTATACTAGTGCAGGAGTGCAGCGTTCTCGAATTTGCAGACGTGACCTTCTGGATCCGTCATCCCGTCATAATCGGGGATCCCCGGCCCACGGAACTGCTTTGGTATGGGGTCTTCGACAATCTCGGATGAGAAAGGTGTAGAGGGAACCTTATGGGAGGTCTTGGGTTCATCCCTCTTTCCCTGTCCGTCTTCGTGCCTTTGGGCGCTGGAGGCCACCGAGTGGGTCTTCTCAATGTCTCCGGGAGACTCTCCTTGGGGGCACAGGGCTACTCCGTCCCGTCGCCCCACCGGGGTGACGAATCTCCGTGAATGCGAGATGGAGACTCTGGGGATCTCCTCCCTCGCAGGATCCTCTTGTTGCGAGGCAGCCTGTTCGACTTGGTGTTGCTCTAGCGCCTCTTTAATGGCATTGACTACTAGGCGATCGAGTTCCTCTCTTGTAAGGATAAGGGGTTGTCCCTCCGGTCCTGCCATCGGTGCTCCTTCAAGTGCTTTGCTAGATTCCCACAGACGGCGCCAAATTTGTTCCGGAAAGAGTCGATAATGATGACCAACCACCGAGGTTTTGCCCACGTGAAGGTCAGTTTGGTGGGGAGGAACTCCGTGCCTTGCGAGATCAACACGAGCGTTAGGGGACACGCTGAAAGGGGTCCAGCAGAGTCCACTCTGACGCTGAAGTTAGTATCTTGATGGAGAGTAGAGGCAGCGGGAAAGGAAAAATATATGTAGGGTTGAGAGAGCGTAACCCCTTTACCGGAGGGATTGGATTACCTTTTAAACGAAGGGCGGTAGACTGGGCACCTTTCCTCGTTCAGTGCCACGTCTCTGTGATTCATGTCACGTCCCCCTTCTTTCGACGGTTATTGGATAGCTTTGGGAAACAGTCTGTGCCGTTATTACACTTCAGCTCGTTGTGATATTTAAGGGTCGTGATGACTCCTTCCGACGGATAGACTTATCCATAAGTCCGGTAAAAAAAGAGGGGGAGGAGGACTATTGCTTGAGGTCGAAGCTAAATCGAGCTCCGCTACCCTAAGGTGAGCTCGTGGCCCTCTGCCTCGGGGTGAGCTCGGAGCCTTCTGACTCGGGTGAACTCCGGAGCTATAATTCCCGAGGGGCTCTAGGGACCCAACTCCTCGGGGGGAGGGGGGGGGGGGGGGGGGGTCCCCGGAAGGATCCCAGGAAAGGTCTTCTGTCCATCCTTCCAAGGCGTGTTCCCTGAGGGGGAGTCTCGAGGCTCGGGGAGGAGGGTCATTCCAACCCGACTTAACATGTCACCTAGTTTCTTCATCCTCTATGTCTGCCACGGACTATTCAACCCTATCATTTAGGGATTTGAATTTAATTCTTAACTGAAATTTACGGATTTATATTATCAAATTTTCAATTTAAATTTATTTAAAATAATATGTTTTAAAACTTATTTAATTATTTGTCTAACACAAATTTAGATACACAAATTTATTTGTAAGATAAACAAATAATAAATTTATTCGTTCATTTTAAATTTATTGTTTAACATAAAGCTATTATCAAATATAAATTTATTTCATTTTAATTTTGTTTATTTATTTATGATATTTATAAAATCTTTATAGATAAACATATTTATGTTTGCAAATATTATTTGAACTATTATAATTTTTATTCATAAATATTAAATATATATTAAATTTTACTTATTTAATTTAATTCAACTTTATTTATTTAATTGTCCTTAAGAAGTCAGCGAACAAAAATAAAATTTTATCAATTGAGCACCCAATTTTATATGCTGTCAAGTAGAGGCGTGTCAATAATAAATCCAACCCGTGTATCCAAATCGAAAAATATCAAACGGATTTGGGATTTTTGGATTGGGGGCTTTGGAATTTGTTAAATGTCAATCAAATTTTATTTTACTCCAAAAAATTATATCTCTAATCCGAAGGAAATAATTAATTATGAAATTCAAGATAATATCTCTTGTTTACTTAAAATCTAAAAGGGGATTCTGAATCAGTTTATGAACCTTGTTTATATCCTCCTCACAACTCCTCCAATGAAAAACTTCAGTGGTCATCAACCATCAACAAGAAACTCACAACCTCGAGTCTCCAGCAGCTAGACCACATATCGCGGCCAGAGTGAGCCTGGCTATGAGTTGAGACTCAAGCTCAACCTAGTAGCAAATTGTGTGAACCCCCAGCTAGATTGCATCAAAACCCATCTGCCATACTCCATTTTCCTTCCATATGCATTTCTCCATTTTCTCACTTCTCTCTTCCATTTCTCTGATAATTTTTGTTCGCCCATAATTCTTTTCACTCCTTCGTCTGCACTTCAGAGTAAACAGAACCTTCACCATCGCACTTCAAGGTAAACAGAGCACAAGGGCTAATCCTGTTCCAAGTCAGTACCCACACCCAATATCTCAACCCAGAGCTTGGAGCAGGAAGAACCGATAACCCCCCAAAGGACCTTACATTCCAGAAACCCTTCACCAGTGGGTCACCCAAGCCAGTCAAGGGCATGGCTAAGCAATGAATAAGGATGACACCGGAATACAAACAGAGAGACTAATGGCCAACAGGCAAACTGCCCATGAACATTGGGATCATGGTTAAGTTATAGTTGCATGTCATAATTATTGGAATATGATTTTACCATTTAGTTTGTTATTGATTTTGTTAATCTTTTGGATCAAAGTGCCCGCCAATATACAAATAAATAAGTAATGGTCCACTCGCATCTTTTTCTGATGGCAATATTTATATGTTTTGATGAAGCAGGTCTCTTTATTCTCTAAGAAAATCCAAATTCAAACATCTCAACAAATCCGAATGAAACTTGATGTTTTCATCTTCTACAGCACTAGGTCCTTAGTGTTCAAAACAGTATCGGATTAAGTATTTGATCATTCTTAATCGATTAGTAGAAGAAACCAGCCTAATTAAAATGTAGATGTGTATGAAGGTCACCAACGTCCAAATGCAGCAGAGAATAGCTTGCATTGGCTAGGAAGGGAACACTATGCTTCATAATTTATCATGGATCATAGAACAAAACCAGCGAATCTTCGGCAAATGCGATGAAGCAACAACTAAGTATCAATTCGATTTTTAAAACCAACAGCGCACGGAAGAAATTTAAACGCAAAAGCATCAAAATCGCTCGATCATACAAGAAGAAATAGGAATCGGAGGAGATCTAACCGGTATTTCAACTTTTTGTGTGATGTGGGAGGTAGATCAGATAAGGAAGCAGATCTGGAGGTGGACGGAGCTCGAATCGAGTTGCGAGTCCGCCCGCCCTCGCCCCAGTTCATCTCCGAAGGCAAACTTGGAAGGCATCGCACCGAACAGGAAGGCGATGCCTCCATAGGTCCTTCGATTGCGAAGAGGATCACAAAAAATATTGACAAAATAAAGGGAAAAACAGTAAGATGGTCGGATAAAATGAACCAGTGGGGATCGATTCACTTCGCCGGAGTCGGAGAGGGATCCATCGGGAAGGAAGATTGGTGGAGAACGACGGCCGCAGGGACGCAGCACGACGCCTAGTGACTTGAGAGTTAGGTCATGACCACCCCGTCGCTGTTCTTTTATAGTGTTCCGGAATCTGGGCCAGGCCCTCAGCGGACGGGATCCTCTCAGCGGACGGGATCCTCTATATCAAGGTATCCATGTTCTGCCTGTCTCACATTTATCGGCGATGATCGATGAGTCGTCCGATCGATGATTAAACATCATAGATAATTTTTTATCATCGTTCCAAATCAAACGATACCTTGGGATAATGGTGAATCGGTCGAAATCGCCGCATTATAATCTCGTCGGATTCGACGGTGAATACGACGAAATCGCAATTGCGGCGATACCCGATGGGTTCACCGTACCTCTCAGGATATAATTTTATTCGGAGCGGCGGCCGAATGTCGCCGGTGGTGTCCGATCGATGATCGGATAACTCGTCGACGAGTGGGACAGGGATCGGACAACTCGCCGACGAGTGGGACAGAGGGACAGGGATTCTCTGTGGGACAGAGGATCCCGTCTCGGCCCTTAGGGTAGACCCGACCACGGTTAGGAATCGACGGTTCGACGGTTCGGAACGCCGGTTCGATGGGTCGTGGGAGGTCGACCCTTAACCTTAACCGCCCAAGACGGTTACGGTTCACGGTTCGGAACCGCCGGTTCACGGTTCGCCACGGTTCAGCACTGTTCAAGATTATTATATTAAAAAAATTAAAAATTAAAAATTAAATTAAAAAAAATAAATTTTATTAAAAAAGAGCTTGCACTTATATAAGTTGCCTACGTATAGGGTATAGGGGAATCAAAGCCCACGTAGTTCTTTTACATTTTTACCCTTTTACATTTTTACATTTCTCACTCACTTGCATTTCCTCCCGTTCCCGTTGTATTTGTTCCTTCGGTATCAAATTCTTCGGCTTCATCTTCTGAAAGTTGCATTCCTTGGATTCGCTTCTCGGCTCTGGTCCAATCATCAAATAATGTTTGAGCTTCCAATGAGTCGGGAGACATGATTGATCGTCGTTCATCTAATATGTTGTCGTCGGCACTGAACGTCTGCTCCACAGCAACAGTCGACACTGGAGAAGCTAAAATTTCTTTTGCGATCACGGAGAGAACGGGAAAGCTTTGAGCCTTCTGTGACCACCACTTCAAGATGTCGAAGGCTTCACTATCTGCTTCATTAAAATCAAAAGAAATCGTAAAATAATTCTCAAGTTCCTGTGTGGAACTTGAGGATCCTCGTGGACGTTTCGTCCGTTCTTTTAATAAAAGTTGGGCTTTTGTAAGTTTTAAATTATTAGTAGTAGGTTGTTGTGTTTCAGAAATATTAGTTTGTGTTCCATATTTAATATAATATTGATTATAAAGATCATATAAATAATTTTTAATATTATATACAATATTAGCTGGATCCGGAGAGGAAGAATTCTTAATAGGAATTAATGCGTCATAATATAAAGTTAACATTTCTTGTAAAACTTCTAATTTAAATCTAGGATCTAAAGCAAATACAATTAAATAAATTTCTAGAATTAAATAAAAATATTTTTCTCATTTAGTTTTCATAGCTATTATACATAAAGTTAAAACTTCTTCATTTACATATTTATTTAATATTAATACTATACTACAAAAATTTATAAAAATTAAATGAGCAGTAGGATAATAAACATCAGAAAGTTGTTTAGTTGCATCGTTAAAAACTTTTAAAATTTCACAAATACTACTACAAATATTCCATTGTTGTGAAAATAAATATATATTAGTATTTCTATTTTGTGCAAAAAATAAACATAATAAATCTTTATATTAAAAAGAATCTTGTAATAATTGATATGTTGAATTCCAACGTGTTGGAACATCACGTGGAAATTTTTTTGGTCGCATTCCATTAGCTTTACAAAATCTACCCCATTGTTTCATCATAGATGGATGAGACCATAGGTATGAAATTGCGGTTCTAATTGGTTGAATATAATTTAGTAAAAGTTTTAATCTATCTTGAACACATAAATTTAAAATATGACATACACAACGAATATGAAAAAATAAACCACTAATGACAGGTTGACAAATAAATTTTAATTCATCTATTGAAGCGGTATTAGAACTAGCATTGTCTAATGATATTGAAAATATTTGATGAGTCAATCCATATTCTTCTAAGACTATGTGTAATAATTGTGCAATATTATGAGCAGTGTGTGGTTCATCAAAAACTCTATAAGCTAATAATCTCTTTTGAAGGATCCAAGAGTTATCAATCCAATGGCATGTTATACTCATATAAGAATGAGTTTGCCAATGATCACTCCAAATATCGGAACATAAAGAAACTTTATTATTTAATTTACTAAATTCTTCAATTAAATTCTTTTTTCCTTGTTTTACTAATCTTTTAATTGTACGAGTTAGTGTAGTCCTAGGTACACGTTTAGCAGCAGGATTAAGAGATTCTTTACACAAATCTTCAAATGTGCATTTAGATCCAAAACTAAAAGAAAGATGTTCTACGGAAACAAATTTAGCTAATGATTCTCTTAATTTATTATCTGAATATAAAAATAAACCAGAATCAGTACTACTACCGCTAGAAAATCTAGATAATTGTGTTTGAGAGCGGTCAAGCCCATATTCCGTCGGGTGCTTTGTTTCTACATGTCGTTTCAACGACCCATAGCCGCCGCCGGCTTGGAATTTGTAGGAAGCATTACAATGCTTGCATTTTGCACGCATTTCTCCCGACGGAAGTGTGACCTTCTCAAAATGTTTAATGAAAATAGACGATTTTAAAGGAGGATTTTCCCGAACCTTAGAAGTAATCGCATCGGTACTTCCTTGCGTTCGGGCGGAGGGTGTTGGGGCTGAGCCTCGGTCTCATCATCGGTGGATTGAATTTGATGGTTGGGATCCTCGTATGCAATTTCTTTTCCCCTCCGAGATCGAGAAGATGAAGCTCCGTGACCTCCTTCCATTATCGTCGATGAAGAACGCGGAGAGAAGTTGAGAGTTGAGAATGAGAGATTGAGAGAAGAGAAGTTGTGTTGTGAGTGAAAATGATGAAATGAGCTCCCTATTTATAGAGTTCGAATCATAACAGTCATTGAATTATAGCCATTGATCAAAAAACGGTCAAATAATCTCATCCGTTCAAAAAAAAAATACAAAAAGTCTCCAACGGCACTGAACCGGCGGTTCAGTGCCGTTGGAACCGCCGGTTCACGGTTCTGGGGGGCTGGAACCGGAACCAGCCCGACATCCTTCCGGGCCGGTTCCGGTTCGACATCCTGCCGGGCCGGTTCCGGCTCGGCCCGGTGAACTGGGTCAACGAGCCACCCGACCCGTTGACCCAGGCCGGTTCCGGGCCGGGTCCGGGCTGGACCCGACCCGGTGTCGGGTCTACCTTAGGGCATCCATAATTATTTAACACCTTTGACATTATCTACCAGCTCATCAAAAAATATGAAATCCACATGCTATATACATATTAATATTAACATCTTTATTCTTTCACATTCGTTTAATACTTAACACCTATTATTTATAAATTCACATGCTACATATACATTATCTCACATATTCATTCACTCATATACATATTTTTTATTTTCAATTTCATTTATCAATTTAAATGATTATTTATTTAAAATAAATAATAATAATATTTTTTAAAAAATATTTATTATTATTTAAAATTAAAATATTATTATAAATTTGAAATGAAAGAGCACAACATAAAAACACACTTCCGTAGAATTAAAAAAATAACACATAAATTAAACATAAAGCGAAACTATAAAATATTAATTCAGGAATTATTTTTGTATCGTGACCAAATATATTCAACTAAGTCGGCACGAAGTTGATGATGCATATGACTGTCACGTAATTGGGAATTTGTTCGAAAACAATCATGAAATCCTCGGTTTAATCCTTGGACGGGTTGTGCAAGTTCATCGCCTTTATCGTTGTACCAATTTGTCACGTAATCTCTCTCATTTTCCACAATTATGTTGTGCAAAATAATATATGCTAACATAATATGTTTTAACCTTTTTTCTATACCAATAACGAGTTGGACCTCTAACAATTGTCCATCGAGCTTGGACTACCTTAAATGCTTATTCAACATCTTTTATGACAGCCTCTTATCTTTCCTTAAACAATCTCCTCTTGGGATCTTCCGGGCAAGGAAAAGTCTTCACGAAAATAGCCCATTCTGGATATATTCCATCTGTTAGATAATACCACTTCTTATATTGAGTGTCGTTGATCATGAAATTAATCTACGGGGCATTTCCTTGCAAGACGTTATTGAATATAGGAGATTCATATAGCACATTAAGATCATTACGTGAATCAGCGACACCAAAGAATGCAAGTTATATCCACAAGTCTTGAAATGTGACCGCTTCAAGCATAATTATTAGTGATCTATGACCTCTTGTAAATTGGCATTTCAAAGCAACTGGACAATTTTTTCATTCCCAATGCATGCAATCAAGGTTGCCTAACATTCTAAGGAAGTCGTGCCTCTCATCATGCAATTGAAGAAGACGTTGAACTTCATCAGCATTTGGCTTTCTCAAGTATTGATCACCAAAGAGTTCAACCATATAAACGTAGAACTTGAAAAGATATTGGATGACAATTGATTCACTTATGCGTAGGTACTTATCAAGATGGTCAGCTGGGACTCCATAAGCTAATTGGTGAATCACAGTTGTGCATTGTTGTAGTGGTGTCTGTTGGCGCCCTGGTTAGTTTTGATGTGATCAACCAAGTTAAGTTAGGTCCCGTTGGTTTTTTATCCCTCTGTCTAAGTGTGCAGAAATATAGGAGCGGAGGAAGTCAAGCGTAAGACGTAGTGGACGAGATGAATTGCAGGGAGAAATGAGTCGACGGGCTCGGTGCATCCGAGGGACGCGGAAGCTACGGAAAAGTACACCGATGGAGCGAGAAGGACGTGTGCGACGTCCGAGAGACGAGAAGCCGGAAGGAAGGACGCTCGAGGGGCGAAAGGTCGAAGTCGGGTTCGGGTGAGCCTAACTCCGGTTAGCCAAAAATCACCCAAAGAAGACCTGCTGAAATTTAGTCAACGAGCTGCTGACTAAAGGCTTCTTGAGCGCCTATGTGAATACGGGCGCCCGGGATCTCGGGCGCCTGAGCACTCGGGCACCCCTGTGCATACAGGTGCCCGATAGTCCATAGTTATCAGCCAATCTACCATTTGCGACCGTTGCGTTGTAGATAACTCTCAGGTCACATGTCAGGCGCCCTAGAGCACTCGGGCACCCCAGTACTGCCACGTCAGCAAGCCGATAAGTTTGATCGGGGCTATAAATAGGCCCCTAGAGCTTAGTTTTAATTCATCCATCAACTACATACAATTCATTTTTTAGTCTTCTTCTGTCTTGTGCTTCAAAATTTGTAAAAGGCTTCTCCCCCAGAAGAAGATTTTGAAATGAGCTTCAGTCGTCTTGGATTAGCAACCACCTAGGTTGCAACCAAATAAATTTCTGTGTCTGTGCCTTTTACTAGTTTAATTTGTTTATGTTTGTTTTAACTAATTATTGTAACTAATCTGAATTGTTTGTGAGACCCCATAAATGATTTAGTTTTATTATATAGTAGTAATTCATCCCCTCTTGCCGGTCCACATCGACCCGACAAGTGGTGTTAGGGTCAGGACGTCGCAGAAGGACTAACCACCAACTGCAGCAATCTAAAGCATGGTTGGACCAGTGATCTACCCGTCGAAGTTTGAGGGGGAGCTCGCAGCATGGAAAAGAAAATTGAAGGTATTTTTTACTACTGATTACGAATTATGATTAACAATGAAAAATGATTTTTCAACTCCGAAAGATAACGAAGGAAAAAAATCAAAGAATCTGACTCCTGGAACAAAAGGGAGCAAGCTGACGCAACATCAAACGGAAAGGTTGAATTCCATCTGCTGATTGTCCTTCTCGAACAAGATGTCAATTGAATCGGGAAATACGACTTGACAAAGGATCTTTGGGGAAAGTTCTTGGAATTGCACGAAGGCATCTCGGAGGCGAAACTGGCACAACGAGACATCCTACGAAGCCAGCATACCAACCTCCGAATGGAAGACGAACAGTTAGTTGCTCAACTGCATGCCAAGATAGAAGAGCTAATCACGAGCCTTGAGAATCTCGGAGAAAAGGTGTCAAGTCGTGATGCTTAACGGTACACACTAAATGCTTTCCCGAAAACCCCGGATTGGACCTCAATAATCGACGCATATTTTATTTCAAAGATCTTGAGGTAAGTACTCTAGAACAACTATTTTCGGGTTTAGAGCTTCACGAATCTCGGTGTGTAGGGAAGAACAAGAAAACGGGTAGCGTTGCTTTGAACACGAGGAGAAACCAGATTGAGGAGGAGTCCTCAACCGCTAATGAAAATATAACGGAGATGGTAAAAAACCTTAAATGTTTTTTTAAAAGGGCTAATAAATTTTTTAAGTTTCAGGGTAAAAGACGATATCTGAAGAAGCGTGCAGTCCGATGCTATAACTGTAAAGAAGAGAGTCATCTAAAAGACTAGAGTCCCAAACTTAAGAACCAACCAAAGAAGAAGAAGGCGCTGAAAGCCATCTGGGACGAGACCTCGTCTGATGAATCGAAAGCCGAAGAATACGCCGAACTTGCGCTGATGGCAAATCATCAAGAGGAAAGCATCGAAGAAGGGAGAGCTATGCCAGAAGAAAGCAGCGATGAAGGAGAGTCCCTCTTTTCGAAAGTGACCCGGTATGTGAGGTATGCTTCCTCCCTCACGATCAACTATACTCAGGTATAAAAAGCAATACTTAAAGCTAATCTTAAATTAGAAAAAAGAAAAAATAAAATAAAATTGACTAATAAATGTTCTTTTGATGTTTCTGATAAACTAAAAAATGAAAATATTAGTTTAAGAAATTTAGTTGAAAAACTAGAATTTGATATTGCAAGTTTTACGCCGAAAGAAAAACAGTTATGTTGATAATCTGAATTGGTATATTAAAAATCATAGGGACCAACTTAGAAAAGTATCTAAGAACTATATTCCTGTAAAATTCTAAATTAACCCCATAGATAGGAACTTGTTTTGGGCTCCTAAGTCTTTACTAAATTAATTTTCAGTCATTATATGTTTTAGTGCTAACAGTTTTTTTGTTATTTTTTAACAGATTATTTACTGGCTATGAAAAATGAATAACAGTGAAATTTTAAATTGATAAAATTATGTTCATATTTTTTTTTCTCAATACGTAAATATTTTCTTTACTTACTGTGGATTTTTGAGATTTTTTCGATTATTTTTTGAATTTTCATAATTTTTGCGTTCAAAATTCAAATTTTAAATTTTAAAAATAGATAAAAATTTATTTTCCCATATCCAATTTTTTTTGAATTTAGATATGATTAGTAGACCATAGTAAAATTTCACTCGATTTTTTTAGAGTACTTTTGAAGTTCAAATATTTATTTTTCAAAAATTCTACTCAATCAGTATTTGATTTATTTTTTAGCCATAGATAACGTTTTTAAGTCGAAAATTTTTGTACAAGCTCCAAACTCTATTTCCCATCTATACAAAAATTTTAGATTTTTCTAACATGTTTTCGACTTCTATGAATTTTTTAGAAAATATTATC
Organism: Boesenbergia rotunda; assembly: GCA_024364735.1. Lineage (NCBI taxonomy): Eukaryota > Viridiplantae > Streptophyta > Magnoliopsida > Zingiberales > Zingiberaceae > Boesenbergia > Boesenbergia rotunda. Next base: position 54,034 of record JAGFNQ010003147.1, on the reverse strand, counting down.
TGTTGACTTTAAAAAAATGCTTAGAGATTATTTCATTCATATTTTCTTATTTTTTTCCTCCATTCCTTAGCTTTTGATGTGCCCCATATTTTTGTTGTGATCAAAAGGGGAGAGTAGCTTAAGTTCATGGGGAGGTGATGATGTTTTAATTTGCAAACATTTCTTTCATGCTTAGTGTTATTTCTTTTAGTTGAACCCTAACTGAATTTGGGTTGATACACATCAAAAATAGGGAGATTGTTGGTGCCCTGGTTAATTTTGATGTGATCAACCAAGTTAAGTTAGGTCATGTTGGATCCCTCTGTCTAAGTGTGCAGGAACTTAGGAGCGGAGGAAGTCGAGCATATGAGGCAATGGACAAGAAGGATTACACGAGGAAGTGAGCCGACGGGCTTGGTGCATCCGAGGGACGCGGAGGCTGCGGAAAAGTGCGCCGGTGGAGCGAGAAATACGTGCGCGACGTCTAAGGGATGAGAAGCTGGAAGGAAGAACGCTTGAAGGGCGAAAGGCCGGAGTCGGGTTCGGGTGAGCCTACCTCCGGTTGGCTAGAAATCAGCCAAAGAAGACCCGCTAAAATTTGGTCTGCAAGCTACTTACTAAAGGCTTCTCGGACGCTCGGGATCTAGGGCGCCTGAGTAATTGGGCGCCCTGTGCATATAGGCACCCGAGAGTCCATAATTATCAGCCAATCTTCCGTTTGCGACTGTTGCACTCGGATAACTCTCAGGCCAACTGTCAAGCGCTCTGGAGCACTTGGGTGCCGCAGTACTGCCACGTCAGCAAACGGATAAGTTTGACGGGGGCTATAAATAGGCCCCTAGAGCTTAGTTTCAATTCATCTATCAACTTCATACAATTCATTTCTTAGTTTTCTTTTGTCTTGTGTTTCAAAGTTTGTAAAAGACTTCTTCGCTAGAAGGAGATTTTGAGAGTGAGCTTCAGTCGTCTTGGATTAGCAACCACCTAGGTTGCAACTAATTAAATTTCTGTGTCTTAGCCTTTTACTAGTTTAATTTGTTTATGTTTGTTTTAACTAATTATTGTAACTAATCTGAATTGTTTGTAAGACCGCACATAAGATTTAATTTTATTTTATAGCGACAATTCACCCCCTCTTGTCGGTCCACCTCAACCTGATAGTGTCAAACATTGTCTACTCGCAACATCATCCCACTGCTAAAAATACGATGAACAACTCTCAAGTGCATTCACTATGCGACAAAATAAATCTCTTCCCATGCAAAATCGTCTTCGAAATATTTGATCTGGATACTGAGTTTGTGGAGAAATAATCATTTAAGAGCCTCACATGCCGACTTCACGATTTCTTTGGATGAACCTTCTTCTTCGCCGCATCTCATTATTATAACGGCTATATTCTAACTACTATATTACATCAACTATATTCTAACGATTATATTAATTAACTAGAAATTATAAATGAATTTTAAAAAGTAAAATGATAGAAAATTATATTAATTAAAAAGGACAATGATTGAAAATTATATTAATTGAAAAGTATAATAATTAAAAATTACAATAAATAAAAATTACATATTCTATCTTCTCCTAATCTCTTAACATAGATAGTAATGGATGATAAGTTGCTCCTATATCATTTACGAAGTGTCCTTAAAAAGGATTGTATATTCCTTTAATTGAACTTTGGCTATGACAGCATTTGCTTTCATTTCAACAGCTTTTGCTTTCATTTCAATAGCTTTTGCTTTCATCTCATCAACTTCGAGTTATTTTTGTTTCATTCCAACTTCATCCATTTTTATATTTGTATACTCAATAAACTTTGCAAACATATTATCTAAATTTGTTGTCATACCTTCAATGCCTGATTTTATTTTGTATTTTCCGTTTCTTTTTGCTGTGTTTTGACCTATTGGATGAGTTTTTTCTTCGTTTATGTCGACATATAGACTAGCATCTTGGTTAGATGAGGTGTTGCTTGCTCCTGACTCTGAGGTTCTTGCCTTCTTCGTGTCAATAAAGTGATCAATGTGTTGGGTACGAGATGGCTATAGAGGGGGGGGTGAATATAGACAATCGCTTGCCCCTTGAATACTTATCACGATTTCTGCAACTCAAATATCAGTAGCACAGCGGAAAGAATAGAAAACAGAGTATGCAGTAAAACCGAAACGAAAGCAAAACAAACACAACTAGCAAGATCGCTAATACGGAGGGTTTACAAGGTTCGGGGATAACTTGCCCCTACTCCTTGGCGTGCCCTTGAGGTGGGCGATCCCTTGATCGTCGGCAGATCAAGCCCCGGTTAACACCGGATATGAAGCAACCTCCTTCTCGGTGGAGAAACCTCTCCACAGCGTGTTTCACACAATGATATATAATAAGCACAATGAAACAATAACAAGAAAGTCTTACTCAAACACTTAGAGAGAACAAAACACAGCAAGCTTCCCTGAGCTCCACCCAGTGGCGATCTCACGCAGACCCCGTCTGCTTCGTGTCTTCCCACTGTCAGACTTCAAGCTTCTTGTTTTCTCCTTCAAGCGCTCAAGTATGATGATTGCTCCTCAATAGCTTGCTTAGAATAATTGGAGAACTCAAGAACAGCAAGCTTTTCGCTCAGGAACTCAAGAGCACGAAGAACTTCAACAAGTATCAACTGTAAGTCATTTTGAACTCCACTCTCGCGTTCCTTTTTGTTTCTCCGCCAAGCGACAGGTGACACCATCTCTGTAGCTCCCAGCTACTCATCTGCCAACGCCAGCCTCTACTGAGCTATCTCTGGACTCACTGAGCTCCTCAGCCAAGCCCCAGTCTTAGCTCCAGTCCGCAGCTCGCCGTTGCAACCTGAGATGGGAAAAGGGACAAACCTGCTCCAAGGAAAGCACGCCTTGACTTCTCCTTGAGTGTTTGAGTCTTCCTCTATCACCTGAAACTTAATCAGAGCATTAGAGAGAAGATCAAGCAACATATCAACATACATCAGCAAATCGGATTCGGTCAGACGCTCTGAACACGTCTGTCAGTGGAATTTGAATTAAAGTGATCGGTCACCGGACCGATCCAGGGTGTGTGGATCGATCACCAGATCGATCCACTGCTTTGCCGGGATTCCCAGCTCTCGCAGCTATACACTCCTGATTGGTCACCAGACCGATCAGGGTGAAGCCTGATCGGTCACCAGACCGATCAGATTGGATCCTGATCGGTCATCCAGACCGATCAGAGCAGATGAACAGTAACTTTTTAATCAAATCCAAGATCCCTGATCGGTCACCAGACCGATCCAAGACTTTGATCAGCAAGGGAACTCACTCACCGTTTGCTCCCTGATCGGTCACCAGACCGATCAGAAGCAAGATAGCAAGGAAGCAGCCTGCTCCCTGATTGGTCACCAGACCGATCAGACATAGCTGGATCGGTCACCAGATCGATCCACTAAGGAGCAGCGTGCCAATGTCCCTGATCGGTCACCAGACCGATCCAGTGACTCAACCCTAGCCCTCCAAGCTAGGAATTCATCCACCTTAGCCCTCCAAGCTAAGGATTTTTCCATCTAACTCTCCAAGTTGGGAATTTGTACCTAACCCTCCAAGTTAGGACTTTTCACCTAGCCCTCCAAGCTAGGACTTTTCACCTAGCCCTCCAAGCTAGGCACCTGACCCTCCAAGCCAAGACTTTTTCACCTAATTCTCCAGGATGGGAATTTGCACCTAACCCTCCAGGTTAGGACTTTTCACCTAGCCCTCCAAGCTAGGACTTTTCACCCAACCCTTCCGAATTAGGACTTTTCCAACACCTAGCCCTCCAAGCTAGGATTTTCCACACCTAACCTCCCAGGTTAGGATTCTCCAACACCTAGCTCTCCAAGCTAGGATTTTCCACACCTAACCCTCCAGGTTAGGATTTTCCATATCATGCCTAATTCTCGATTAGGACTTAATCATAATCATCATAATCATCACACCTAACCTCCCAGGTTAGGATTTTCCAAATCATGTCTAATCCTCGATCAGGACTTAATCATAATCCACCTAACCTCCCAGATTAGGATTTTCCATATCATAATCATCCTCCTAACTTAAAATCGTTGTCAACACCAAAACAACAATCAAGGCCAGACTGCATCAACACAATGGACTGTGAAGTAAACATTGAACGGTCTTTTATGATTCTCCACACATGCTCGAGATTAAATGCAATGTCGTTATTTTCCTCGCGATATTTTCATACGTAAATCACAATATATTCTCATCATTATGGCCGCTACGATACACACTATAAACGCTATTGTAATTTACGTTGAAATGATATACCTTTTTTTAATGGTATGGTGCTAGTGCGATCGTATGATACTTACATTTCTGTTGGGTGTACCTTGAGGATGATTCTCATTGTAGTAGCTACCAACACGACTCCAGAAAGCATCCATCTTTTGATCATTGCCGATGATTGAATCATCGCTGATAGTGACAAACGATCTGGCCAAAACTTCATCTTCAGCCTTATTCCATGTTGATCGTTTTCTTCTACCTACAGTGTCAAAATTCGTCTTCTCTAAATCAACAACTTTAATTGGGGATTCACGGTCAGACACTTGAGTCTTTGGAACAAAAGTCAGAGTAAATGAATCACTTTCCAACGGATAATTTTGTGAATATGGATTATATGGATAATTTGGTGGATATGAACCATAAGGGTTATTTGGTGGGTATAGATTATGTGGATCATTTGGTGGATATGAGAAATATGGATAATTTGGTGAATTTTGAAAATTTTGGGGGGGAAGTATTTTCTAAATAATTTCTAAAAAAAACCACAATTATTTTCATCCATTTCGGAAGAAAATAGCATAGAGGAGATTTTTAGAGGAAGGGAGGGAGGTGCTTGAAGATTGAAATGAGAGTGATTGGGAGAGAGATGTTTGAAGATTGTAATGAAAGTTTTAAGGTGATGAGTATTTATAAATGAAGTTTTATTTTATTTATTAAAATAGTCATTTTTGACCATTTGATTACTGTTGTAGGTGTTTACTAGCTGATTAGGTGACCATTATCGATCACCAATCAATTATGGTTGCCCTAATCAATTAAAGACATCTCCAATCGCAACCACCAATCGATTAGGAACAAATTGAAGTACTCACAATCGATTAGGGACATCCTTAATCTATTCCCTAATCGATTGGGGGTGCCCCCAATCGATTAGGAGCATCCGCAATCGGGGATGTCATGTCATCTCGCCTTTTTGATCGTTGAACGTGTTCATCGCGGCAACCCTTTAATGCCTTCGCCACAATGGGATTAATGGACACGACTCGTGGAATATATTTATGCTGACTAGCCTATGGAGTTATGGTATAGCGAAATGATGACTAATTATCTTCCAAATATCCACAGTTCATCTCTAACTATGATAAATTTTACAAGACTTTTTCCTTTAAATGAGACGTGCAACCGTGGGATGTTGAGCTTCTGAATCGTCCGCTATGAGTGCTTCTCGATTTACATTAGTAGCCGGTAAAAAACTTTCATAGAACCGAGTTAATTATCTAGATTCAATATTACCCAACCTAATTATTCATATTTATCAATCCATTTGGACTGATAAATCGTATTTAATCAATTGATCTAGTCACGTATAAATGAAAATTAACCTAGTCAGAATGAACGAAAGTTGAAAAGTAACCAACAAAATTGAATAACTTATAAATTATTTTATTTTTAAAGAAAATTATTTTATAATTACAATATTATTTATCAAAACACTGAAAAATAAACATATTTTAAAATTTTTTTGAAACAAGTTAATTCTTAGAAAACATATAATATTTTCCTCATTATTATTATTATTATTTTTAAAAATATCATTTATTTTAATGTAAATAACAGTATCAATATTTTATCACCTAATTAATGATATTTATTTGCTGAAGAAAAACAGTTAGATGTTGTGTCGGTGGGTTTTAATAATAATAATAGTAATGATAAATAATGTATTATGCCTTCATATATCTAAAAAAAATTTAAGTTTCGGTTTAAAAAATAAAAATAAATATGAAAAAGGGTTAAAATGTCATGGTTAAAGTAATTTATCCAATTAAAAGATATTTTTATAATTAACATTTTCCTAATATTTAATTAAAAATACTATTTTAATATATAATTATAAGTGAAAATAAAACCTATAAACCAGTTAGGGTACATATTGATCATCACCTTAAATGGTATTTTAAAGGCTCATCAATGGCCATAAGGGGCTTCATTAAATTCTAACAACTTCATGGCTCGCTCAATTATTTATCAAACTCGCTATCTTAGATCCTTTAACTATTGTTGTCCTATATATTTCATGCTTCCTTATCCATTCCTAGTTGTTGATCATGACACATAATTTTTGTTTTTCACTCGTCAAATGTGGTGATTTTTGGTGGTAAAAGGCGAATCGCTCACCCTCAGCGCTCCCGCCAACTCGTCCCAGGGTTAACACGGAGGAGGTAAATCACGATGACTACTAGTCCAGATGCTGTGGTAGCGCGTGGGGAGGGTGGACATACTGGCTTTGCCAGGATTTAATCCCAGACCTCTTGATGACAACATTCACGTACTAATCATTAGTCCATCCCCCGGGGACATCAAATATGGTGATTCTAATAGTTGGTGTTGTTGCCCAAGCAATTAATATAAATTGTATCCTTAGATATCACCATGCAATCATATGACATCTTAATTGTGCTGGTGTATTTTCTTTGGTAGTTATTATAGGTTTGGTTAAGTTTTCATGAGATGGACTGATGGTTATTATATGGGTATTGTCACTAAGAGATATAAGAGTCAAAATCTAACAAAGTCAGTGTACTTGTCCTTCGCACGCACTAGCCACAGCATCCCGACTTATAGCCCTCATGATTTACCTCCTCCGTGTTGACCTTGGGACAGATTGAGAGGGCACTAGGAACGAGCGAATCACCTTTTTATTACTAGTATAAGTTTGACTATATATATATATATATATACCTTAGGACTTTATAATGTCCTTAATATTGTTTTGTTCTCTATGTTATTATGAATCGCAAACTTTTTAGTCTACCATTGCTCTTTAGATTATGTCTCACAAATTCACAACTTAATAAGGGTTAGACTTACATTAAATGAAGTTTAAAAATATTTTAAAAAGCAACTTGTAAATAATAACTAATAAGATGCATGCGGCCCTACATCAATTTGGTGTCACAGTGCATAAAGCCATGTACCTTGTCACCTTGCTCCTTTCCATCTTATCATCTCACAATAATTGAGCTGCCTATGCTTCCGGATTCTCTGTCCCGGGGCAGGGCCTGTCCCGGAGTTCCGCTCGTCGGCGATCGTCGACGAGCCGTCCGATCGACGATCGGACTCCATCAATAATTTTTTATCGTCGTCCCGAATAAGACGATATCCTCGGAGAATGGTGAATCTGTTAGAATCGTCGCATTGCAATCTCGTCTGATTCGACGATGAATACGACAACATCATAATTGCGGCGATACCCGACGGGTTCACCGTACCCTCAGAGTATAGTTTTGTTCGGGATGAAGACCGAAGACCGCCGATAATATCTGATCGTCGATACGATCGTTCGCCGGTGATCGCCGACGAGCGAAACAGAGGGACAGAGGCCGGATCCGGGACAGAGGATCCGGCCTCGCTGCCTATTAGCCCAATCACTAATTAATTTGGGAAGTTGATGGCTTTGTATGTTTCTTCCTTTCTTTGTTTCTTTTCGTGATTCAGATAGATTTAAAAGCTTACCTAATTCCTGACACAATAGTCTAACTATTCAAATAGTTCAAGTCCTATATTAGGGTCAAAAATCAGCACGATCTGATAATCTAATCTGAATCCATCCGAAAAAATCAAATTTGGATTAAAAATTTTCAAGTTCGGACTGGGTTCAGGTCGGATTCGGATTGACCCGAATTTAATATTTAGTAATTTTTTGGGTTAAATTAAATTTTATTTTATAAATTAAGATATTTTTATGTATATTAATATCAATATTAGTATGATGATGGAGTGTTGAGATAAAAGTGAGAATTATAAGGAAAATAGTGAAAAAGACGTTTTGAATCGATTTTTTTCGAATTATTCGGGTTAGGTTCGGGTTGATCGGGTTGGTCGGGTTCGGGTCGAGTTCGGGTTGGGAGTTTAAAAAATAAAATCGATCCGATCCGAACTTGATCTAACTTGACCCATCCAACACTATAATCCAACACTGTATAATCACAAGCTAAAAAAATCAAATACACTTGATCCGTACGAATCCGTGTTGTAAGGCCTTTAGCATTTTTACTGTGCTAAGGATCTTATCGCATAAATTTCATGCAAACCTCAATCAAGTTTTTAGTTTGAAATTTTTTTTATACTTAATATTATAATCTAATCATTGAATTCTAAAAGCAAAATTTGATTGGCACAACCACTGATAGCTTAAAAAATATTAAATAAAAAATAAAAAAAAATTAAAACCACATTTTCTACGGACTAGTCTACACAAGACTCGTTCGCAACATAAAATGATTATATATATGAGTCTGCACAAGACTCATCCGTAGCATAAAAATATATATATATATATATATATATATATATATATATATATATATATATATATATATATATATATATATATATATATATATATATATATATGAGTTTTATTATTCTAAAAATTTTACAGTGCAAATTTCATGTAAATCCTAAATAATTTTTTAGTTTGAATTTTTTTTAATATTTAATACTATAACTCAATACGCACAATACACGAAGTCAACTAATATATAAACATGCACGCACATGTATACACATCTTATAAATTTTCTATCTCTCTTTTTTTATTTTTTATTTTTGGGCTTGCGTTAAGTCATTTAATTAGAAATTTGCTATTAGGATTTAAAATTTTGATTATAGTATTAAGCAAAAAAAATAAAAAATTTAAAACAACAAAAATTTGAGATGCTAATAAGGTGTGCACCGTAAGGTTGAAATTTTTTTTACTTAATACTATAACTTAATTCTTAAATTATAAATCTAAAACTCTAAATGACTTAATCGTAAGTAAAAAAAATAAACTAAAAAATAAAAAGAAATCTAAATGCCTATTTGACTTGAACAAATATCTTTTTTTGGATTTAAAATTTTAAGTTCTTGAACTTGATTTAAATTTGAACTGGATATAAAGGTTTACGGTTTAAACTATAGCCGATCAACTGTCTTATCTAATTTTAAAGTTTAGTAAACCAAAGAGAATCAACAGTTAACGCATATATTATTTATGATCCTCTTGGAGTTTCAACATAAAATCTTCCTCCATTATTCCTTTATTTTTCGGTTTAGGGTTTACCTTTACCTCGCAATATAGGATTTGCAAGAGTTGAAGTGGAAGGGAGATAATGATAGGACTTGAGTTTTCTCCTAATCGCATGAATTCTAGAAACAAAATAAGAATTTGAAAGAGAAAACATAAGACAGATAAGCATGGATCTATTGTTTCTTCGAATCATGACATAACAAGAATAAAATAATATAAACCGAAGACAAGGAACATGATTGAAGAACCATTGTCCTTGTCGCAGCGTCGTCGGCTTGATCCATGTGGAAAAAGATACAGCGGAAAGAAGAAGAAGAATTTTTCAAGGGGCTTAATTAGGGTTGACGACGCCGAAATAATTCTTGGTTAATGGGAAACCAAGAGCTCTGTCAAGATGGATGCCCTAAACCCTTGGAGACCTCTCCTTTATATAGAAATCTAATTTGTTATCAGCCCATAGATATTAACAAATTGGTCTAAAAGGTTCTATACATTGAACTCGCATCTAATAATACGAAACCCAATAAACATAAGTTAGATTAATTTAAGAGCTCAGATTGTATTTACATGCGCAACTTATAAATAAGTTCACCTAACAGGGATAATAATATCCAATAATCTCTCACTTGGGCTATATGTGAGTTGTATGTTAAATACAAGTAAAACTTTAGTTGATATCAAACTTTATGGGTATAAGATACCCTTATAAACAATCTGGTCCATTTACTTCATTAATTGGTATAGGACTAAAGAGGTCATAGCTACTGTATATGATCGTAACAAGCCCCAACAGTAATCACAATACCAATGACATTAACGATATAGCCGATCAAGATGCGGATGTATAGAGTGGAAATTACATGAAATATGATCAGTACATGTCAATTTCAACTGGTCCAAAATGACCGAAAAGAGTCTGCTCATTTTTAGAAATACCTTATGCTAAATTGCAATAACAAATCATGATCCAAACTTTATTATTATTCCAAAAGGAATCTGTATCATATTTATAAACATCAAATGCTAAACAGCAGCAGTAAATCATGATATCGTATTCAGAGTGTCAAACAAATATATGAATTTCCATTAATATTTTAAACCTTAAGTACGTACAATAATCAAAATAAAATATTTATCTTTATTAACATAGAGCAATAAAATAAATACAGACTCTTACTAGATAGTTCTTCTCCTATAAGAAGAACTTTCATATACACAATATGTGTATGAAACACCTTAGACACTAAGTCTTTGGTGAGTGGATCAGCCAACATAGAATCTGTGCTGATGTGCTCTATCATAATCTGACGACTCGGAACTCTCTCTTTACCCGTTAGAAACTTGATGTCGATGTGTTTGGACTTCAACGAACTGCGGTTGTTCTTGGCATAAAGTTCCGCGACTTTATTATCACAGTAGATCCTCAATGGTCTGTCAATGCCATCAACGATATGCAATGCTGTGATAAAGTTCCGCAGCTAAATCCGATAATTAGATACTTCATAGTATGCTACTAATTCTGTCTCTATAGTAGAAGTGGCTACTAGCGTCTGCTTAATACTCTTCCAAGATATAGCCCCTCCAACAAACATAAAGATATAGTTTGGAGTGAACTTTCTGTTATTTAAGCATCCAACAAAATCATAAGCATCCAACAAAATCAAAACCTGACATGTGTCTTATAATAATATTAATATTTATTTTAATATTAATATTCATTATCTACTCATTCATTATTATTTTATTTTACATTAAATGCTAACACATGCCGAATGATTTTTTAAAAAAATTTTACTCATTAATTACATTCAAAGAATTGAACGCTGACATGTGTCTTATAATACTCATTCATACGAGTTATAACATCATCTGAGTATTATAATATTCACATTAACTATAGGGATGTTGGAGAGAGTTTTTTTCATCATTCTTTTTCCTCCTTTGATATTACACTTTAGGGTAAAAAAGACAGTTCCTTTCAATAATTATTCATTGTCTCTATTAATTAGCTAATAATCATATATAATACCTTTTACTCTTAGTCGACTGATATTCACTAATCCTTACTGGTTACTATTTTTATATTAAAAAATCAATATTTTCTTTAGAAAACATTGTATACATGTCTTATCGTTTGTGGAACAAATAGGCCCTGAAAAAAAAATCTGCATATTAATTTTTGAGGAGGCGAAGAAGTTAATATGAATGTATAAGGAAGTTTATTCTTAGTCAATGGGCACGTCAGGACGATAATAATTAGGATTTGGATCAGATTTTATTTTTTTATCCTTATTTATTATATTCATCTTTATTTTTAACTTTCACATCCATTTCTATATACAATGGATTGTTTTCGTGGGATTAATTGATGGTTAGTAGTGTTATTATTTTGAGGTCTAAAAATTAAAATTTGACAAAATTAATATGTTTGTCCTCCTCATATGATAACATCCGAGCATATGATTTATCTTCTACATATTATTCCTTAGATGGATTGACGATTCACATCCTACCTAAATATCTTATTATCACCTAAAATTATACATTTAATATATATATATATATATATATATATATATATATATATATATATATATATATATATATATATATATATATATATATATATATATATATATATATATATAAATAAATAAATAAAACCCAATCTACATACTTGAATCCCAACAATCTCCAAATCCGTTTATTTAATCAAGTTAAAAAAATCTTGTCATATCCTTCCCCATTTGAAAAAAACATGATAAGGTAACAGACAGGGGCGTAGCCAGGAATTTTTTTCACCCTGGGCTAAGTGGCAGTAACAACAAGCATAACAAAAAAACTTCCCTAAACTTCATCTAGTAATATAGTCTAGAAAGAGCATAAACCGTAAGATATATTCTTTATTATTCCTATCCAATTGTTTTCCTCTTTTGCAGATTGCAAAGTAACAGGAGGAGAACAGGGTATTAGATCGATTAACCAAATCAAACGAAGCTGCATTATTGGAGGCAAAAAGGACCGTCCAAATTGCTTTAGCAAAAGCTGCCATGGTAGATGACCTACAAAACAAGAATCAAGAGTTAATGAAACAGATTGAAATTTGTCAGTATTCATTTATGAAACAATCTTTGGGCCAAAATTCTTTTGGCCTACTTCTATTAAAAATTAATTATCTACCTATTTTATTCTTCAAGAGGAGAACAAGATCTTAGATAAAATGCATCAACAGAAGGTCGCATGGATAAAATGCATCAACAGAAGGTCACAGAGGTTGAAAAGCTTTGTCAAACAGTGCGAGAACTAGAGGAGGTTGTTCTTTCTGGTGGTGCAGCGGCAAATGCTGTCAGCTAGAGATTATACCAACTAAAAGTTTAGGAAATGAGTATAATGAAGCAACTACTGAATACAGAAAACTTCATCTAGTAATATTCTAACAACATGAAGCAACTATTGGACCTTCTATAGCAACTACTGAAGATAGAAAACCCCATCCACTAACATTCTAACAAGTAACAACATGAAGAAATAATAAATATAGAAACAACTATCAACCGTCAAAATTAGTAAATCAACATCAGTGATTTACAACAAATATCAGCAACTCAGATATATTAAACCCCCAAATCAATCAAGCAAAAACCCATGGACACAATCAAATGCTTTGAATTTGTAGAGAAGATACAAAAAACAAATATTCTCAAGCATAACCTTTGTAAGAGCATAAAACAAATCATCTAAAGTTCAATAAATCTGTATGCAAATATTCAATCCAAATTAAGTCATATCAAAATCCAATCCAATCCATTTTGAGTATACAGCCAATAAAGCTTAATGTTGACTACAAAATATGGCATTGTAACATGGAAATACAAAATGTGACATAGTAACATCGAACAAGATAAAACTACTTGAGATGTGCCCTGCGATTTTTCATAGAATAAAACTCATCAATTATTGAATCAGTGTCAATCTTTGTAGTAAATTCTCGTTCAATGTAGACAATCATAGAATCTGCCAAGAACTCTTTTTCCATCTTATTTCTAAGAGAAGTTTTAAGAAGTTTCATAGCTGAGAATGATCTTTCTGTTGTTGCAGTAGAAACAGGAAGTGTTAAAACAAGACGAATCAATCTGTCAATTAAGTGATAATACTTTGCCTTTTCAGTCTCTACTAATTGTCGACATAATTCAGAAATGGTAGAGATATTCTGAAATCTTTTATGCTGAATTATATCCAACTTATAATGCTCCAACTGACTTCTCAAATAATGTAGTTCTTGTCCATTGAAATCACCAGGATAAAATTTCTCTGCAAGATTGTAAATATCATCAACATTAAACAACTTAAAGTTGTCTCGAGGTTCCAAAGAAGCACTAAGTCTAAGAAGTTCTACAGCTCCATCATCGAATCTGCTATTTAGCTCTTCCACTTGAAAATCTATTGTAGCATTAAATACATCAAAACGGTAATGGTGCTCAAATGTAATAGAATCTCTTTGTTGGTAGGAGCGTCTTGTAGCAGATTTATAACAAGCATTCATATCTGGTATCTCAATACCATTATCTTCACAAACTGATTGAACAATCATAAGAAGAATATCATAACCTTCTTCTCTCAAAGTATGAAGTAAAGCTTTTGTAGTCGACACAAGATCCATTGCATTTAATATGTCTAAAGACTTCTCTTGCAAAGCTCGACAAAGCAAATCTGTTATTGCCATAATCTTGTGCATCAAATATAAAATAAATATGAAATCAAATGACTTGAGTGCAATCAAAGAACCCATAGCTTCCCCACGTATAGAATTCGAAGATGCTTCCTCCACCATGTGCTCAAGCACAACAATCACTGATTTATACCTATCTATCATACTGCAAATCGACTCAAAATGAGAACTCCAACGTGTCTTACAAGCTCGTTGCAAAGTACCAATCTGATTAAGACCAGTACCTATGTCGAAAAAAAAAGAAATGGAAGATTAATGAGATATCAAATGAAAACTCATTTGATTAATTAGTAATAAAATATATGATTAAATTTAGTACCTGTCTCACGAATGCCAGTGGCCACCATATTTGCAATTTCAATAGCTTCGACAGATTGCAACTCAGTGTGACGTTTTGGTGATGCCTTAATAAGATTACAAATAGAAGTCAATTTTGAAAAAAACAGCCAAATAGAACTCTCCTTTTCAGCAGCAGCTACCAATGCCAATTGAAGTCTATGTGCAAAACAATGTACATAATATGCCTGTGGAGAATCTCTCAAAAAAAGAGCTTGTAGCCCGTTCCAGGAGCCTCGCATATTGCTAGCTCCATCGTATCCTTGACCTCTAATATCTTTAATATGCAACTGATATCGCCCAAGCACATTACATATTTCTTTTTTAAGTGTTACTGCAGTGGTATCAGGAACATGCACAATATCAAAGAAACGCTCCATCAAGAAGCCCTCATGATTAACAAATCTCAACACAATAGCCATTTGCTCTTTATTTGATATGTCTTTAGCCTCATCAACCAAAATACAGAATTTTGCACTCCCAACCTCCTCACGTATTTTTTTTCTCACTCTCTCAGCAAGAATATGCAAAATATCTTTTTGAATATCTGGTGATGTATATTTTGCATTTCTGGGTGCTTTTTCTAAAACAACATTATTAATATTAACATCCATTTTTGCCATAAGTTTTATCATCTCTATAAGATTACCTTGATTTTTAGAAGATGAAGATTCATCATGTCCTCTCAATGCACATCCTTGCAAACAAAGCCAACGGATGCTTTCAATTGTGGCCGTAAGCCTCAATCTGTTCTTCTTCACTTCATCTAATGTTTGAGCATTCATCAAATTATCGATGTGACCACTTGCATTCATCAAAACACTCATAGATTGAACGGCATTATTATGTGGTGAAGTGGGACTCCCCACATGCATCAATAAAGCACATCTTTTCCCATCATTAACTCTTTTCCAACCTCTAAAACCATCAACTGTAAATGCAGAATAACGAGCCTTTTTTTCTTGAAAAAGGAAACATGGAAAGCAAAAGGCTGCATCTTTATTAGGAGAGTACTCTAACCAAGGAAATTGCTCAAACCAACATTTTTGAAATCGTCGATATTGTTCTCCTAATTTGGTTCGCGGGTACTCCATAATAGGTTGATATGGCCCTCTTAAAATATAAGCTCGCCTAATTGTATCTCTTTCATTGACTGGGCATTGCCATATTGGAGTACGCATGGCCGGATCTAGTTGAACATAAACACTGACGTCACTATGAACTCTTTGATACTTGGCGGGATGTTCTTTATCATGATTTGAGATCTCAACATTAATAGGAGTGTGCTCTTCTCTAGTCGATGTACTAACTTTTGGTGTAAAATATGAAATTATATTTTTCATCTTGCCTCCTTGAGCTTCCATTAGAAAAACCAACCTATCATGTACAATTAATCAAAAAGGACCAATATACTTAATCACAAAAAACACACAAAATAAAGCACACGGAATGCAGTTTGGCTTGCTACAAACACACAAAATAAAAATTTGAGCATCCAAATAAATGCAAACACACAAAATAAAACATAATAAAAAAATATCTATTAAATCATAAATAAAAATAAACACACAGAATTAAAAAAGTGTCATACTACTTACTAGTTTAGCTTGCAGTTTACAGTGCTTGTATGGAAGTATGGAACCAGTCACCAGATCGTCGAACCTGTATAAGATAACAAAATAGGAAAATTTTATTTCTCAGAAAACAAAGAACAAAACAAAAAAAATGCCCCCTTTCTTTTCCCGGACAAAAAAAATGGAACACTGTGAGATTTTTTTTTCTCTTCGAGAGAAGAAAAGGAACATTCACAAAATTGATCGAACAGAAAAAACAAAAAATTGAACAGTGAACAAAAAGAAACTATTAATAGCAATCAAGGCAGAAAGATTTATTTTTACCAAGAAAATCTGCAGAGAAGAATCTCAGATGAAAAATCCAAAACAAATTGAGAAGCTTGTGGCTTGTGGCTTGTGGCGAGCAGACCTGGTGGCGAGGAGGGGACCGAATCCAAAAGGTTGAGATAAGTTTGTGACTTTGTGGGTTGTGGCGGCACTGCAGGCCTGCGGGCTTGCTGCAGCGACAAAAGGTTGAGAATGAGACAAACAAAGAGGCGTGTGATTTAGGGCAAGTGGGCAACACAACTTAACAAATATAGTTTAATAATAAAATTTTCAATAATGGACAGTGGACCAGGACTACTATTAATAATTTAAAAAGAAAAATGAAAAATTAACCTGGGCTAAAATTTGAGCTACTTTTAATATATAAGAAGGAAATTCTAAAAAGTAGCCTGGGCTGGAGCCCACCCCAGCCTTTGGGGTGGCTCCGCCCCTGGTAACAGATAAATCTAAAACGACAGGCCCAATTTCATAAAATTTTTTCAAAAGCCACTACGATAAATCGAGAAGCTCTCACAACAAACGATTCAAAAGCTCAGCGTCTCAAGATTCACTCCTCATTTAGAGAAAAAATTTGTGCAAAATATATCATAGTTAGAGATCGAACCATGGATATCTAAAATTATGATTAATCACCCTGATGCTACATCATAATCCTGAAAGTATCCTTCCTCATTCAAATTAGATATCCAATTTGCATTAGATTCGGATGATAATTTAATTTGCATTAGATTCTGAAAAAATTATCATACGCCCGAACTTATATTTTGTAATGGATTATCAAGTTTTTAATTTTGCAAATATTAATTATGAGAATTTTTTATATTAATTATATATATAGTTGAAAAAATTATAAAACAAATAATATCAAATCTAGGATAATAAATTCGATCCCATTAAAATTTTCTATCAATTATTAAGATAAATCGAAAAATACTAGATTGGTGGTTCAGAAGTTTAGTATCTCATGATTGCTTATCTTATTTAATTATTTTTATAAAATATATAGTAGATGAAAATTAAATTATGAATATTTAAATGATTATTACCACTGTACCGTAATCCGAAGATAATTATATATATTACATTAAGCTTTGATATGACAATTGATAAGTTAGGTGGGTTTAATTGAAGTATATTAAGTGGTTAGTTAGTTTATTTGAATCAAATTGGAGGATCGACTTGAAATTTTCTCAATGCATGCGTCCCAACAGAAACAAATCTGTCACGTTAAATGGCAGTCGGCGACAGCGTTGGAAGCCCCACGAGGATCTGTCCTCATCCATGATCCATCGGTCCGGTCTCGTCGCCGCTTGTCTCGGCGTCTCCTCCCAGCTCTAAATCTCTAATCAATACGCGGTGGATTAAAGAAAACTGGTTCGGTGGAGCAAGTGCCAGATCTGCTTTTGCTGCGCTCCTTCTGGTGGAGAAGCCGCTGAAAGCTTCCGACAAGTGGACAACGCGCTCTCCGACAAGGCCCTTCTTTCCGGAGGAGGCGGAGGTAAAAGTAAGTAGGTTTTCTTCTCCGCTTTGGCATTTTCTCTCATCTTTCCATATCGAAAACGAATGAAAGGTGTTTGCTTTAGGTAGGTCTTCCGTCTTCGTAGGCTTTGCTGGATCTGTGTCACCGTAGACTGGTTCGATCAAGGATATTGGTAGAGCGGGATTTGTGGTTTCTTTGTGCGAGTTGAACTCGAAGAGAGGGATAAAAGAAGTTTTTCCCCCCTTTTTGTCTTCGCTTACAAAATGGTGCGCCTGCTGTTGGCTATCCTGCTAGCGCTGTTTCAAAGTGGCGCCATTGCGGCGGTGGAAGGGGAAGAAACGTGCTCGGGGATCGTGCCGATGAAGAAGCGGGATGAGTTGCTGTTGATTACGGACTTTGGAGGGGTTGGAGACGGGCGTACCCTTAACACAGATGCCTTCATGAGCGCAGTTTCTTGGATTGAACAAAGAAATGCACCGGGGGGAGCCCTTCTCTACATCCCTGCCGGTGTTTGGCTCACCGGAGCTTTCAACCTCACCAGCCACCTGACGCTCTTCCTTGCCAAGGGCGCCGTCATCAAGGCCACACAGGTTGTAATCTTATCTGTTCTTTGAGTAACTCCAGTTATTTTTAAGGGTACGAAAATGCCATAGTATACCTAACAGTTTTGTGTGTTGGGGGGACAATTATTTGATTCCAGAATAGCAATCCTGTTCTTTGTGTTTCACTTTTGTTAATCCTAATTTAGCGAAGTTTATTGAGCAAGAGGGAGACCAAAATAGCCTTGGTTAGTAATGATAAAATATTATAAATTTCATTTAAATATAGATGATGTTATAGTAGGGGATTGAGCTCAGCTGACGGAAGAAGATTCATACAGTTGACCCTATTTAGTGGGATATAGATTTGGTTGTTGTAGTACAAGTTTTGGCTGTTGACTTGGCAATAATCAGACAGTGTTGTTTAGATCTGATATTCATTTTTTGCAGGATACATCAAGTTGGCCACTGATTGATCCTTTGCCATCGTATGGAAGAGGACGAGAGCTACCAGGTGGGAGATACATGAGTTTCATTCACGGCAATCGACTTCAGGATGTGATAATTACAGGTGTGATATTACCACGGTGATATGTAATTACAGAAGAAGCTTAGCTCAACTTACAACCCTACCTCTATGAAAACATGCCTTCTCACTTCATTAACTCTTAAGCGACTAGTGTAGTGAGTTTTTGCCTACATAATTTCTTATAGAGAACCTTGTTGGCTTTGTTTACAGTTCAACAAGCTGCCTAGGTAGGCTCAACAAAATTTTAACTAAGATAAATCTAGTGTGATCTTCTTTAGGGAAACAGAAGACAAATCTTATTTGTGTTAATGACAAATTTGAAGACCATCACAGCTATTTGGCAAATTCAAGTAATCCAATTCTGATTCATAAATCACAATTTTGTATAACTGAATATTTTATTACTTGTCTAAGGAAGACCGTTTGGGGATAGAAAGTCATACTTCTGTTATCTATTTTTTTTCACCATCTATTTTATGGTATCCTAAGATGATGCTTTTTTTTTTTTGGTATTGTTAAGCCTTCATATCTGAAGTATTTTGGTGAGTTTTTGTATTGTTAAGACTTACTTATCTCTACTAATTTAGTCACGTGAACATCGTTAGTCAAACCCACAGTTCTTTCTTTATTTTACCTATTCTCATCATACACTTGTTAACTTCCTATGAACTTACATACAACAGCTGCTGCTGTTCACCTAACTGTAATTCTACAGGCGAGAACGGGACAATCGATGGCCAAGGCGATTTGTGGTGGAATATGTGGAGACAGAGGACCTTGCGTTTTACTCGACCGAACCTCGTGGAGCTCATGCATTCTACAGATATTATCATCTCTAATGTGGTTTTCTTGAACTCACCCTTTTGGAACATTCACCCTGTTTACTGCAGGTGAGAATAATAATTATAACTATAACAGCAAAAGAAACCTTTTATTTGTCATTTTCCTTCGAGTATTTCAAAACACATATTTTTTGTTATATAATATCTACTTTGACACTGCTTCTGTGCTATATTTTGCTTCTGGTTCAACTCTTGGTTTTAAATCACGAATGGAAATTATTAGAGCTGAGGCCACCCCACCATCACTGGTTGGTCTCAACAAAAAAAATCTATGGTAGACTCAACCCATTAAGGTAGATGCTCTGATTTGTCACCTTGAATCATCCATCTAGTCAACATTGATGTGCCTAGAGAATGAAAATCGGCCCATCATCAAGCCAAGCTATCAGAGAGTCATTGATTTTGTAAGGTGTGAGCCATGTGGAGTCCATGATAACCTCTCTGTAAATATTTTGTAAGGTGTGATCTTCGGTAGACATTTGTCGCATGATGTCTTGGAGAAGTCTTTGGCTGGTTAATGTGTCACTCAAGTAGATAAACTAGTCTTGACGTGGCAAAGTGCCTCATTTTGAACTGTTTAGATTTACGCCAAATATGTTGCTCGAGCATGTATGCTCCACTATTAACTTACTGTCCTGATTTACATTCAGAATTTTATGATTGAATAACCTGAAAACCATGCCAATTTAGTGGACAAGGTGGCTTGACAAACATCATCCATCTCACCACTTGGTATCAGAGTACTATGGAGGATCAGTTTCACATCTGATGATAGTATTTTTTGCTTATTTTCTTGTGATCTTGTTGTTAGCATCCATATCCTTGACTGGTAAAATATCTCTCGGTTGTGCTTTGAAGACCTCTATCTAACAATATTGTGTCTGAGAAGAATCGAGTCATACAACTTGAAAATTGAGAAAAATTGACTTTCCTGGATGCCCAGTCTTACTAAATTGATAACTTTCCTAGACTTCTCTCACAACATAGAGAGATATATACAAGCATAGATCTCAATTTTTGCGCTCCTTAAACAATGAAAACATTTCCTGAAGCTTCGAATGCTGACAACCCGTACATGTGTTGGATGCCCATCATAGTCAACAAATGATTTCTAGGTGAAAACCCTCTTTAAATAGGGTTTCTAGAGAGGTTATGTTACACAAATGTTGCTGGAAAAGTGAGCAAAAAATAAGCCATATCGCAATCTGTAAATTGCCCAGCCATTGGGCAAGCTGATCCAACATTCTTGCAGTTCTCATTATGAATCGACCACTTTGGTGAGCCGATCCAACAAATGTGGTTCTTGTTTGTTTGTTGTAAGGTTTAGGTTGGTAATTTAAGAGTATTGATAGCCTAGAAACTTGTGGCGATAGTGACAACTGCTCTGTAACTCATAACCCTAGGGGACTAGCAATGGCAGTGGCAGTTCCTCCCCAGAGTCTGTACGATTGTCATTAAGAAAACTATCAGGATTTGTTTGCCAAAATTATACATAATTGCCCCCTCAAGCAAGCCAATCCAACAAGCATGTGGTTCTCAAGTTTCCGTGTTGTAAGAGTTAAAATTGGTAATTTGAGAGCATCGATGGACTTGGGGACTGATCATGGTAGTGGCAGTTGCTCCACTAAGTTCATAAGT
Organism: Boesenbergia rotunda; assembly: GCA_024364735.1. Classification (NCBI taxonomy): domain Eukaryota; kingdom Viridiplantae; phylum Streptophyta; class Magnoliopsida; order Zingiberales; family Zingiberaceae; genus Boesenbergia; species Boesenbergia rotunda. The sequence continues at coordinate 32,710 of JAGFNQ010003147.1, read as the reverse complement.
TTATCATTAAGAAAACTAATATGCTTCTTTTTTAACCAAGTTTCATATATTGCCCCCTCAGTGACCGCTACAACAAAACATGCGATTCTCATTTATGTTTACCGCAAGAGTTGGGTCGGTAACTTAAGAGCATTGGAGGGAGTAGTAGGGCATTGGGCAATGGTAGACTATCAAGATTCTCTCACTTTATTGGGACTGTGACGAAGAGATACTTGCGAAATGCAGAGTTTGAGGATCAGTGGCCTTGAACTCGAAGATACCAGATGTTTTGGAATTACAATCGATGTTAATTAGCAATAAGCATTCTCTTTTATATAGGGCCATGGTTCCTACCTAATTCGTATTTAGAATCTTAAAGGTGGCTCCTTCATTACGTTGTGTTTTTCTTTCCGTCTTTACAGCAATGTGGTTGTGCGAAATGTGACTATTTTAGCACCCCATGATTCTCCTAACACCGATGGAGTCGATCCAGGTAATTATGTTAGTTTATTTTACTTTAGTATTAATGTGATTGTATCGGTGATCAAATTCTTAAACCTAAGACTACACTATATCTTGCAGACTCGAGCTTAAATGTCTGTATCGAGGACTGCTACATTTCAACAGGGGATGATTTGGTTGCCATAAAGAGCGGTTGGGATGAGTATGGCATGGCTTACGCTCGCCAGAGCTCCGGAATTACCGTTCGTCGAATAACAGGATCTGGCCCATTTGCTGGCTTTGCTATCGGCAGTGAAACTTCCGGTGGAATAGTGAATGTTTTGGCCGAGAACTTAAACATATTCAACACTGGCATTGGGATCCATATCAAGACTAATTCTGGGAGGGGAGGCTTCATAAGGAACATAACTGTCTCCGACGTGAATCTGAGCAACGTTCGAAAGGGATGAGGATTGCTGGAAATGTTGGAGGCCACCCGGATGACCACTACAATCCTAATGCTCTTCCGGTTGTCGACGGATTGATGATAAAAAATGTGTGGGTGTGGGAATCCAGCAGCCGGGTTCGATTCAAGGTATCAAGAACTCGCCGTTCATGCAGATCTGCCTCTTGAATGTGAAGCTAGAATGTTGTTGCGACGAGGGTAGTTTC